>JANAVB010041918.1:0-36898 GCA_029216955.1 Iris pallida
ATATATTGGCGTGTGGGAGAAATGGCAAGTTACAATATAGCAGTGATATGCTTGTTGGTGGTGGCAGCAATTGGAATGGTAAGTTGTGATGACGGATTTTCAGTAGATTGCAGCAACCGCAAGTTCGAGCTAGGTGGCAGATTTGCTAGGAATGTGGCCTCCATTCTTGATGATGTGTTGAAGGGAACACCAATTCAAGGCGAAATGGACTTCAGTACCGAGACTAAAGACCGCAATTCAAAGTATTCGCGTCTGGCCATTGTTTCAATTCTAAGTCCACTTCTTCAATTCAAGCATGCTCCAATTGCCTGAAACAAGCAATAGATACCCTCAAAAGCAAGTGCGCCAATGGTGTCCGGTCTTCTTCTGGATCGTCCACCGAGGGGTGCATCGTCAAGTATGATAACGCCCCGCTCAACCGGTGATTGATTAATTGTTAAACCTGCATGCATACTGCAATTGATGTTTGTTAATTTTTCCAGCATGTTCTTGTTCTTAATTTCATAATATTGTATATTGCCGTTTTGTAATATTCCATTAATTGTATCTGAAGCGTATCTTGAATAATTTTTATGTCAGTTTGAAGCTGCAATAGAAAAGAGTTATTGCTTGTTAAATGTACTACTAGTAGTAGAATTCTCTGTTTGTTTCTCATGCTGTTTTTCTTTCTTTTCTTACAATATACGAATATTTCTTTTCTCTTCCCATATCTACTTAGAGACTTATGTTATCTATAACATGATATGTACGTTGTGAATCTTGTGATTGCCCTCTAGTAAATCAGATCTATAAATTTAAAAGTCAAAAGGGTTAAGCCCTCAGTTGGAAGAATCATTTTTCATTATAGTTGCTACTCTAACCCTAGATTGGGATGGCACTTGCATGTTGGCAAATTTGTAGGATTGGTCTTGAAGTGAAACAATCGCTCAGTTACATAAATAAGGCGGCATACATCACAAATGTCCTAACAAGAACCTTGTAGATAAAGAGACGGACATGATGATCAAAATGGTGGATGTGTACCGTGCAAAACAAGTTTGTTGAACTTCTTATATTAGTAGGATATTGATTTCATACAACACACGACGAGGCACCCACGGTTATTGATGGCTACGATGTGTTGGTACTTTGGTGTCATGCATTCAGGTTAATTTTTAGTACGACTTAACAACATCCACAATCGTTAGTGGGATACTTAACAATATTGTATTCCGCCAGGTGTCGTATGTGAATGCATCGTTAATTATTTTTTCACAATATTGGAGGTGTAATTGAAATGATTGTTGTTTGTTCTTCATGTTTCTCTAAATATTCTCAGTCACATTAGGACTTTGGATTTTCATTTTTGGGTATAATTTGATCAATTCATATCCTAATTAAATTCGGTATATGATCAATTTGACTTATAAAAATTATATCTCAGTATATCCCAATTTAGTTATGAATAATTAATTATTGAAATTGTTGTAACTCATCATGGTTACTCTTCACTTTGTAACTCCCAAGTGACTTTTCACTTTGTAACTCCCAACCTCTCTCCCTATGTAAAGAGAGGTTGGGATGGCTTGTAGAGATATATGGAGATATATGAAATTAGTCTATCTAACAAGAGAGAGAGCTTCATACCTATTCATCTCATTCTCCGGGTGTTGAGCTAATAGGCCTCAAAACACGTTATCAGCACTTTGCTCGTGCAACGCCGGAGACCCGACGTACCGTTAGTTTTTTTTACATCCTTCCACCGTACGGTAAGAAAGATAAATTTTTTTAAGAGGCCTACAGAAATGTTATACTTTTCTATAGATTGGATGCATTTTGTAGTTCTGTTTTTTGAAAGATTTCATAGGTCTTAAAGTCGGGATTTTTTATCCTTCTGGACTTCTGGGTCTTTATTCCAGCATACACCAATCCCCATTTTAGCTATTGTCACATTATTGCTCATTCCTTCTTGTTGTCTGGGATTTGGAATGCTAACTTTTTTTTTGGTAATGATGGATTTGAGCGCCTCCGTGGCATATGCGCCCCGACGAACGCCTCAGTAGCAATTTTTTTATGTTGCTCAGCGATTCATTGTAACAGATGAATAATAAAATTGTATTTTTTTGTCGTTATTTTTTGGGCGTCGCTTGATTAGACGTCGGAAAAATATTTGACATTTTATTGGTGCCGCTTGCTTAGGCACCAATTCTTTTGTGTGCTGTTGCTTGCTTATGTTGTACGTTTTTTTTTTGCGTAGAAAAAAACAAACTTGAAAATTTAAAAATTGGTTTTGGCTACATAAACAAATTCTGGCACCGCTAAATTTGGGCCTTCCAAAATAACATTTTTGGCTAATTTTTTTCAAAAGCAACGCTCATTTTGAACACGCAATAAATTGTCACCTATTTTGCACTGTTCGCAAATAGTGTGAATTTTTGAAAAATCTTATTTATTCTTACATTTGAAATTTTTTTACGAAGTCTCTCCGAATAGGCTCACCTATTTGGGTATGATGTCAGAAAGAACTTGGGGCTTGGTTTTTAAGCGGTCCCTGGTGACCCTCCTCCCTCATTTTCCTGCCTGGTCATATTCACGTAGAGCTACCGAATGGGGTTGACCGAAAATTATTTTTTCTCAAATTGTATTTATACTTATGCATTTTTGCAAGCAAATAATTTGCCTCTCCATATCGGCCCGTCGATTGTTATAAGATGATTTTTTTAACAAAAATTATTTTTTCAAAACCATTGTTTTATCTACAATTGTTTGTTGTTACTTATGCAAACCAAATCCATATAAACCTGTCGTTTTATATGATGACTGATCAAGATTTTTCTTCTGTTGTAGAAAAATGTCGATCAAGATTGATTTTTCCATCCTTGACGCCTCTGGCAAGAACTACTTGGACTTAACACAAGACATCCAGAACCATCTAGATGCGCAGGGCCTCTTGGACGTCATCTATGGAGAAGAAGAGCGCGAAGTGGAAGTCACTCGCTCAATGAACGCCAAGGTAATAATTCTATTCCGCAGGCATTTATCTGACGCCATGAAGGCAGAGTTCATTGAAATCTTCTCGCCAAAGACGCTATGGGACTCTCTGAAAGAGCGCTTCGACCACCAGAAGACCATATGGCTGCCTGAAGCGCACCATGACTGGTTGAACCTGCGCTTCCAAGACTTCAAGAGCGTAACTGATTATAACAATGAAGTCTGCAGGATTCGATCACTTCTCCAATACAGCGGTGAGAAATTAACCGACATCGATCTATTGGAGAAAACATACACCACATTCCCTTCCACTGACAACTTGCTCCAGAAGTAATACCGTCAGTCTAAGTTCACCAAGTTTTCGAGCTCATCACCCAGCTTTTACTAGACGAGAAGAACAGTCTCATTTTAATGAGAAACAACAATTCTCGTCCTGCTAGAACAAAGGCAATTCCAATGTCTGATGCAAACGCTCTCCGTGGACCAAATCCACGGTGGAAACGAGACAAGGGCCAGTCGTCCCAGCCAAGGAACAGAGGCGAGTTTAAGTCTCGTCACCCAAATCGAGGTTCTAACAAGAACCAAGGACCTTTGACTCCTAGACAGTCTCATGGTAAGAACCAACGGGCCAGTCGTCCTAAAGAGAGTGGAAGGCCAAGCGCCTACTCTCTGCTACAAATATGGTACTTATGGTCATATGCAACGGACTTGCAGGCAACCCCCCAAGAAGTTGATAACTATCACAAGGGCGCGGGCCGAAACAAATCTGGTCAACGAGTGCGAAAATCTAAATCTTGAGACCCCCGATTTTATAGCAGAAATGGAAGAATGAATCTCCATTTTCTCTCTATATTTGATTTAAGTCATGAAACTTTTGGTGGTTTGTATTTTCTGTTTTCTCGATAAATTAAAGTTCTATTTCGAGCACTTTCCTCAAACGTGTGACAAACTTTAATTTTCTTTACTTATAGGCATGGACCACGGGGCAGTAGATTGTCTGGTTGATAGTGGAACGACTGACACTATCTTGAGAGATAAATCATACTTTATCTCCTATACGCCTAAAGTAACCTCAGTGACAACCATTTCGGGACCCTCAACCCTTGTTCAAGGTTTTGGTAAAGCCCATTTTTATTGTCCAATGGTACTCCCGTTGAAGTATCAGAGGCCTTATATTCTCCAAGGTCCAGTCGTACCTTACTGAGTTTTAAGGATATTCGAGAAAACGGATTTCATGTTGAAACTGCTCGAGAACATGGCTTCGAGTATCTTTTCATTACCTCCACTCAGTACAGCCAAAAGCGTATCATGGAGAAGTTGAAAAGTCTTTTAAGTGGTTTGTATCTCACTACGATACAACACATCGAAAGTAATCTCATCATTCGCCGAGCGCCAGTTGATGAGAGCATTTTTATGCTATGACATGACCGACTGGATCATCCGGGTAAAAATACGATGCTTCGCACTATGAATGCATCGCATGGCATCCTCTTGGAGGAAAGAATTTCGTTATAAATCTGAAAAGCCTTTGCCAAGCTTGCTCCATTGGGAAGACGAATCTCAAGCCGCTCCATGTGAAACCTACGAGATTGGTTCCTCAATTCCTTGAAAGAATTCATGGAGATATTTGTGGACCAATCCAACCAACATATGGACCATTTAAATACTTCATGGTTTTGGTTGATGCATCGACTAGATGGTCACACGTAGTGTTGTTGTCCACCTGAAATGCAGCGTTTCCTAAACTCTCGCCCAGATCATTAAGTTAAGGGCTCACCATTCGGATTATCCGGTAAAGTTTATTAGACTTGATAATGCCGCGGAGTTTACATCGAAGACTTTCGATGACTATTACATGACTTTGGGAATAAATCTTGAACATCCTGTTGCGTATGTTCATACCCAAAATGGCCTAGCGAAAACTTTTATAAAGCACTGCAAGTGATAGAGCGGACCTTAGTTATGCGCACCAAACTCCCACTATCTGCATGGGTCTATGCAATTTTGCACGCTACAAATTTGGTCCGTCTGAGGCCCATGGCCATCCAACCACTTTCTGCGTACCAGCTGGTTACTGGATGTGAGCCTGACGTCTCACATTTACGCGTGTTTGAGTGCCTAGTCAATGTTCCAATTGAGCCGATAAGGCGTTCAAAATTTGGACCTCAGAAGCGACAGGGAATATATGTCGGTTATAACTCCCCGTCCTTCATTCGCTATTTAGAACCCTTGACAGGCGATCTCTTTACCGCGAGACACGCAGATTGTGACTTTGATGAGGCAATCATCCCGTCGTTAGGGGAAGAAATGCACGCTAACGTTGATGAGGAATGACGTAAATTAGCATGGCATGTGCCCGCTTTTGCTCATCATGATCCCCCTTCTGCACATAGTGATAAGGAAGTGTAGAGGATTCTAGGTCTGCAAGATATTGCAAATCAAATGCCAGACGCATTAGCGGCCTAGCAAAAGTCACGAGATCAATTATACCTGTTGCAAATGTGCCTGCAAGGATAGACGTCCCTGAGAGACGCTATGTTCCTGTAAAACATGTTGCTCCGGTCAAACTCGCCGAGCAAAGGACGCTGCCATCGGCCGTCCAGTCCGCCGCTATTTCCAAGAAGAAGGAAAGACCGGTTGGTTCCAAAGATGTTCTGCCCCGGAAGCAGAAAAATCTTGTTGAAAGCGTTTTTCCACATGAGATCATTAAGGATCACGGCGATGTATTAAAAGAGCGCGTTCCAGATGAAACGCCTATTCCTAATCATGTCGATAACCTCGAAATATTCGCCAAGTATGCTAGCTTAGACGATATTTTGAAGCGAAATAAAACTGTCATCGATGATGTGTTCATATACTCAGTGGCCACTGACATTATGAGTGATGACATGAAACTTCGCAGCGTTGCCGAGTGTCAACGACGAATGGACTGGCCACAATGGAAACAAGCAATCCAGGATGAATTAAATTCCTTAGCGAAAAGAAGCGTGTTTGGACCTGTAGCTCCAACACCACCCAATGTTAAACCAGTTGGTCACAAATGGGTTTTTCTAAGAAAGCGTAATGAGAATAATGAGATTGTGCGATACAAGGCTCGCCTTGTGGCGCAAGGCTTCTCACAACGCCCTAGAATTGATTACGAGGAGACGTATTCCCCCGTAATGGACGTCATAACGTTCCGCTACTTAATCAGTTTAGTAGTTTTCGAAAAACTGAATATGCAGCTCATGGATGTGGTCACAGCCTATCTCTATGGGGATCTGGACACAGAGATATACATGAGATCCCTGAAGGACTAAATATGCCTGAATCAAGTAGTTTCCGACCACGAAACGCGTTCTCGATTAGACTGAGGCGTTCGCTATATGGATTGAAACAATCCAGGCGAATGTGGTATAACCACCTAAGCGAATACTTGATCGGTTTGGGATAATTAATAACGAAATTTGCCCATGTGTGTTCATAAAGAAATCCACTTCAGGATACACAATAATCGCGGTCTATGTAGATGACATGAATCTCATAGGAACCGAAAAAGACTTGTCAGAAACTGTTGATATCCTGAAGAAGGAATTCGAGATGAAGGATATTGGGAAGACACGGTTTTGCCTTGGCCTACAGATCGAGCACCGTAAAGATGAAATTCTTGTCCATCAAGCGAACTACACCCAAAAGGTGTTGAGACGCTTTAGTCATTTTGACGTTAAGCCATCCGCTACTCCCATAATCGTCCGCTCTCTAGACATTACTAAGGACCTATTCCGTCCAAAGGACGACGACGAAGAGATATTGAGTCCTGAGTGCTCTTATCTGGGTGCAATAGGCGCTTTATTGTACTTGGCCCAATGTACTAGACCGGACATCTCGTTTGCTGTGAATTGTTTAGCTCGACACAGCACCGCGCCAACACGCCGCCGTTGGAATGGCATAAAAGATATTTTTTGCTACCTTAAGGGTACTACGGACTTGGGCTTGCTCTATTCCTACGCGGTTTTGAGTGAGTCCAACGCTCTTGGCACTCGAAGCAACGCGACCCTTGTTGGCTACGCCGATGTGGGATACTTATCTGATCCGCACAAGGGGCGTTCCCAATCTGGTTATGTCTTTACCATTGGGAACACGACGATTTCTTGGAGGTCTCACAAACAGACCTTAGTGGCTACTTCAATGAACCACTCTGAGCTACTCGCGCTCTATGAGGCGACTAGAGAGTGTGTATGGCTTCGAGCTGTTATTGGCCATATTCGAAGTACATGTGATCTTCCATATGACCCAGATGAACCTGTTGTCGTCTATGAGGATAATACCGCTGTTATTGATCAAGCGAAACATGGTTACATCAAAGGGGATGCTACCAAGCATATATCGCCCAAGTTGTTCTTTACACATGAATAAAAAGTGCTTCAGAAGACTGAAGTACAACACATTGGATCAGAGAATAACCATGCATACTTGTTCACCAAGTCACTGCCGAAACACTCGTTCCAGAAACATGTTAGAGAAATTGGACTTAGGAAACTTTCAGAGCTAGCCTAAGTGAAACATGTTTCCTGCACCCTGTTGTGTGCATGTGAGGGGGAGCGCCCCAATGAGCGCCTCCAAACGCCCTGTTGTGCGTATATCTCGCGCCCCTGTCGAGTGCAAGTGAAAAGGGGAGCATCCTGATGTATGCTTGTGTACTCTTTTTTCCCTTAGACCAAGTTTTTTCCTATTGGGTTTTCTTTGGCAAGGTTTTTTTTTAACGAGACACAGTTCAAATCCCTTATTCACTAAGGATTATTATGATTAGGGGGAGTATCCAGTTGTATACTTCTAAACTATCGTGTACTCTTTTGTCCTTCGATCAGCGATTTTTTTCCACTGGGTTTTTTCCTGACAAGGTTTTGACGAGGCACCTTTGCAATTGTTAGTTTACCCCCATCACACTGACCTGTGTGTACTCTTTTGTCTTTCGACTAAAGTTTTTCCCACTGGATTTTCTGTGGCAAGGTTTTGACGAGGCACAAATAGGTGGTCAAATTTGAATCTGCAAGCTACAGACAGACGAAGAAGCTCAGAGGTATTTACAAGCAAAGTTTGTGAAGGGTCAAGGGAGAGTGTTGTAACTCATCATGGTGACTCTTCACTTTGTAACTCCTAAGTGACTTTTCACTTTGTAACTCCCAACCTATCTCTCCCTATATAAAGAGAGGTTGGGATGGCTTGTAGAGATATATGGAGATATATGAAATTAGTCTATCTAACAAGAGAGAGAGCTTCATACCTATTCATCTCATTCTCCGGGTGTTGATCTAATAGGCTTCAAAACAGAAATGACTTAGTAATTGATTATATCCATTCTAATTGGTTCAGTGCTAGCACAAATCGGTCCATTGATGAGTGAGTTAGATTGTTTGATTTAAGTTTAACACAAACCCATGAACACACTATGTATCTAATCAAATTTAGCCATGTTCTTGGTTGGATCGACTCTTATGTTAAACCATTAGGGGTTAACACCACGACGACAACAATAGTGGATCTTATTTGGTTTAATCTTATATCGGTTGATTGTGAAGTTTACCGAATCTAGAAAATCTTCTAGAATTCATCTTTGTAAATCACGATTGAAATCTAGAAAGTTTGTCATGGACCCATGTTGTGTGCTGGTGTAGCTGCACCATCTTAGGACACTACTACAAAAATCTATACTACTATATAATGTCGAAAGTTGAATTTCACCGTGAAAGTTTTCTTTCCAAAAATACTCTTGCTTATATTTACGAATTAAAAAATTATTTAAAGTTAATAGGGATAACTAGGTAATTACGAGAGGTGTCTTTTGGTATTTCTAATAGTCTTACATGCATATATAAACTAATATAATAATAAGTTTGAATTATTAATGTGGATGACTTTTAGTCTTCCTAATAATAATATACTACTATTATTTGTTTTTTCAAGTAGCATAAAATACGTGCAACGCACATGCATATATACTAGTTGTTAATAATGACACTTTATATATGACAATCATCTCAAAATGTCATAAATAATATATTTAATGTCGGCTCATTAGATGACCCATCATTAATAAGTGTATCCATGACATTAAGAAAAACTAATGACATGGTAAGTATTATAAGATGATGACTAAAAATATTAGGGTCATGAAAACAATTATGGATGTCATCTTTTGTGTGTGAAAAATATATATGTAGGACTAAAAATTCCACTATATTTAGAGTAATATTTAGTTTAAACAATCACGAAGACATGTTGTGTGTAATACAATGTATAGATTTCGTAGACGGAATCGGTGCGACGTAGGGTCGCCACTGCCCCCCAATTTTCACCATTATTATAAATAGAAGGAATAATACGTCATGTTGTTGGAATTATTCAATAATATGGGCCACACATCTAAAGTTAATTGTATTGGGCTATCTAAATAATTAAGCCAAAATAAAGTGGTCTATTTGAAAAATTGGCTTAAGGGTATAATTGTCATGGAATTAATGTGTAGATACCGGTGATAAATCTAATTTGATGAGGGGCCAAATTAGAAATATCAAGACATATAAATATATGTATTCATTAGGGTTATGGTCCCCAGCTTATACGACCACCAAAAGAGAGGTTTTCTCTTTTTCTCTTCTGCATCTCCATCAACAAAAAGAGAGGGACAAAGAATTTGGATTCATCTTTGTCATTAAGGGTCGTAGGAAGTTGGAAGATCGAACCCCATAAAAGGACGACCGCTTCAAGATCCATCAAGCCTAGCATTGGATTCAAGTACACTTTTGCAATTTTTATTATGTTCTTCATCTCATGAATCGACGGGGTACAATAAATTCTAACAAGTGGTATCAGAGCCTCCCTGTTTGATTTATAAAAATTAGAGTTTTAGAATCAATTTTTGTTGAATTTAAGGAACCCTAGATCGTTCAATCTAATTTATTTTAGAGTTTCAATGCCCGATCAAAGTTAATTATGAATCCGAAAGTATCTTTCTATTTCGGTCGTCGTCGGACTTGCCGACGACGTTGTGGACGCACATCTTCCGTGCGTGGAGATTCTTCTGTGCCACTACAATCACCCGAACGTTGCCTCAATTGTGTTTCTAATCTATGGTCCTTTGTTTTTTTGGACTCTCAGCTGCACTTTGTCCATATGCTGTCAATTTTACAAAGCAAACAACAACATTCATGATTAATTTGCCTAATTATTGCTGTCATCATAGTTGATGTTGTTATTTATGGGTTTTGTTAGTAGATACTGAGAGTTTCTATAAGCTTTATTGTTTTTGTTTTTCTTGATGTAAACAAAAGTCTTTGTTTGATATTTTGTCCCATATAATTTGAACTATAAATTAAAGTTGGATTCCTTCTGAGACGAGGACTAGTAAAATATTTGATTTGCTGACAACATCATGATGGAAGCCAAAGCTTTGTTCTTGTATCAAATTTGTGGATTCCATTCAAATGTTGCAGCCATTTTTTTATGGCATAATTCTTGAAGAATTGGTGTCACGTGTATTAGATGATGAACGAAATTGACGTGCTGCTTATTGGTTATTGTTCTTACAAGTCCATTATAAGTCTGACTGTGAGTCTAGTTTTTTTTTATGATTATTTATGACATACTAAATATTTTGAAACCAACATAGCAAGGGTTAATTATCAGTTCAATAAAAAAAATTTAGACTGTCCATGTATTTGTTGATGTTGTTGTTGAACAACTATATATGCTCCTTTCTTGAGTAGGTTGATGTAGAAAGATCTTTTAAAGATCCAATCTTTAAAGTGCTCATCTATTTATTTTGATAAATATGAATGTAATCAAAGTTGGTTATTATTTGTGATTAAAATTGGATTAAGCTGTATTCAAGAACTTTTATGTCAAATTTTTATGATTGAATTGGACGGAATTTTATTGAGAATGGCTCTGGTTTTGGGTCTATATGTCTTCTCAGGAAGGATTTTGTTAATAATAATAAATAAAAAAATGTATTTTTTAATCAATTTTTGGTTTCCGAAACATTCAGGTTGCAAGTCATGCAAAGAGATTCAAATGATTATGATTTTATTTGAGTAATAATCATTTAAATATGCATGTACATAAGGTTTTGGATATAATTCAGTTTTGTAAAATTTAGTCAACATTCAATTTTTTTGGTGCCTTTTGTGACTAGCAATAGTTGTCTAATATTCTAAATATACTCATTGAAACAAGATGTCGCCAAAGTGACCTCTCTTGCATAGATGGTCTATGAGGGATGTCGGATGTTTGTGTGTGTACATTCATGCGGGTATTAACCGGCCCAAAGGAAGGATAATACTTGTCCGAATTGTACACATACTTGTGATGATAAATGTGTGACACTTATAAGGTTTACATGTGAATAATAATCTGATCCAAAGATAGGCTTATTATTTGACATGACTTATTGTCAACATTTGATCATTACACCAAGAGTACCACTTTGTCACGATCTGTCACGACCCGCACCCTAGTTAGGGGCACAGGTGCGTAACAACGCCCAGCCTACACCGTAAAAACAACATAGAACGCTGTAGGTCTGCTAACTAACAAACAGTATATAATAACCTGTCATCTCCGTACGGAAGAATATAACATAAAATACTAATAAACTCAATCACAGTCTAGAAGGAAGAATCATGGCACGAAAACTAGATAGATAAAACCACAAGTGCAATATCCAGCTCAACAACGAGAGAGAGAGAGACAAAGTAATATAGTTATACAATCTCAAATATAATATCATAAGCACAAGTAGCAAGCTGGAGACAAGGTCCAGTCCAAAATATCTACTCTAACTAAACTAAGCTAGAGGCTCGCCGGGTAGAGCTAAGCCCTGCTGAACCAAGGTCTCCAAGTCTAAGCCTACTACGTCAACCGGACCATAGTAGGTACAGCAATCCTCCTCACTGTCATCTGTAATATTTTGTCAACATATCCAGTCAGGATGTAACGAGCACAATCAACTAACAACAGTTCACAAGATATGACAAAAGCTGTAAGACTGTAAATAGAGAGTATATACAAGAAATCATGGAATGTACATGTGAGTATCATGGCAAGGTAAGCTGTAAATCTAGAGCTAGAACAAGGCAAGTAAAACTGATCATGGCATGTACAAGAATCAAGAATCATCTATCTAGGTGTATGAGTACTAGCTACAATATGTGGCCGGCTTGGGACATTGCACAATAGTAACAGGCCTGGCTAACCATACGTGGGGTGTATGATCAATACTCACAATCAATCAATGCACAATGGGTGCACAATAGGCTTTGACCATATATCAACACTAATACTCCCCGCCCCCCGACTGGTAGAGTGGATCCAAGCAAGACACGTTACGACACGGGATTCTGCAAGAAGGGAGCAAGTCTCCTCGAGAATCGGTATCCATATACTGCACAAGAACTACAAGGAGGCTTGCACAAGATATACCAAGATAACGAGAAATAACATCTTATGTCAGAATCCATGAATACCAATCCGTGCGACCAATATGTCGGGAACAAGCATATCTACACTAATTACATGAATTATAACAATTATCATAAATTGGAAAAGTTATCAGAGAATGTACTCACCTGTGATGTGATGGATAAGTCGACTGAGTCCAAGAACAGTACCTCGAGGACCTATCGATGGAATACTGTATCAATATAATGGTTTGGAAGTAAAATTAAATCATATTGAGTCAAACTAGCTCAAGATACGTCAAACTAAGTCAATCTAGGTCAAACAAGGTCAAACTAGATTGTACAGGGTCAATCTAAGTCATATTAGGCCTAATAAGGTCAAACTGGGTCAATGCAAGTCAAACAAAATTAAACTAGGTCGATTTAAGTCAACAGTTGACTTTTGGTCAAGTGGTCAACTCTGGTCAACCCTAGGTCAACTCTAGGTTAACTTTAGGTCAAACTTGACTAACGTTGACTAACAGTTGGCTTTGGGTCAACTGGTCGAGTTTGGTCAAGTTCTAGTCAGTTTTAGGCTACGGTTGACTTCCGGTTGACTTTTGGTCAAAATAGTCAACCATGGTCAACCAAGGTCAAAACTAGTCCAAGTCCACTATTCCTAACCATTACCAACCATAATATCCTAATTTTAGCTATATCTTAAGGTATTAAATCCATATGTTGAGAAATGGATATTATCCCAACTTATCCCGTTTACCCTTTCCATTCTAACACTAAGGCCAAGTAGCTTTCCCTTAGGAGTTTCACTCCCGGCTTCCTAGGGTAGTAGGATACTAACCTATACTAACATTACCTACCAAGTTTCCTAGGTAAGGTGGACATCCAGTCCATCTGTCACTCCCTGTTCCCAGAATACATATACGTGTACTGCTTGAATATATTTATTTAATATTTATCATGAATTTGTTCTGTATTTAATTCCTTTAATTTTGCGCTAATTATTTTTGCTGTATTTTATTTTCTGCTTAGCTTTGCTTCTGGGCTCGGCTTGGGTTGGTTTATTTCCGAATTTGGGTGGTTCAACATGAACCCGACAAACCTACCATCATCTTCATTTAAGGCCTCAATCCTTTCTCTCTCTTCATTACTTCTTCTTTCTCATTTACTCTTCTTCTTCCTCCATTACTCTTCCACCCACCCATTTGGAGAGGCAAGTACATCTTGCACACCATGAGGGATTTCATGCATCCCTATTTATTTTTAGTCCATGTTGTTTATCTTCTCTTCCTTTACAAGTTTAGGTCTCGAAGTTCTTGATTTCCATGGATGGTTGGGTGTAGATCTCAGTTTTAAGTTTTATTTTTTTTGTATGGATTTTGTGGTTTTGATCTATTAAACTTTGTTCTTTTCAAAAATAAGTGGTTCTATGTTGTAGAGAATTCAATTCTACCAAATTTTGGCTTTTGAAAAGTTAGATTTTGACTTGTTTTGAGGAAGTTATGGCCATGGCAAGTTTTCAGAACTTTTATGGCTAAACTTGCTGTTTGGGGACGATGACCCCCATGTGCCCGGGAGGCCATGCGCCGAGAGGCCATGCGCCGTGAAGTCCCGGCAACGTATCCCTTGACTCCGAGCGTGTCATGCGCATAGGTTCCTTACGCGCATGTATTGAAGACGCAACATGAGTTTCCCATGTGCGGATGTACAAAAATTCTCATAAGCGGATTGTGCAGGACATCTCCATATATTATGTCTCTTTATAGCCAACAAGTAGTCTTCGGTCGAACATCTCCATGTTGTAAGTCCGAACACCAATGCGGCAGCTCGTCTCGAAGCATTAAGGACTCCATGTCTCGGCGCGTCCAAGCCAAGCCCCGTCCCGAGCCGAACATATCCTGAACATACGAGCAAACTAGTAGGGAATTAGTACTTTTATTCTCCCTGTACTAATCAAGACCCACTCGACTAATCCAACACTAAGTAAATTTAGTGAAGCATGCATCTTTATTTGGTGATCTTTCTGTTACTGCCTTAGGATCAGTTTCATGGCAAGGTAATCAATAAAGCATGTTATCAAAAGCATCTGAATCATAAAGGTGTTCAATACCGTGTCCCTGCAACAGATACGATTAGACATAATATGAACATAAGCATAGTGATCGTGCATGTCTCCATGTCGTTTTGCCTAGCCTACAATTGTTAGAAATTCGCATAAGCAACCAATAAATCAAGCAGTCAACAAACCAAACTTAGACATATGTATAAGGATGGCAAGCTCTGCACCTGTACCCAATTCTAGTCTCAGCCTACCGGTCCTATCTATATGAAGGTCACTGTGTTCCGTACTATAATGGACTTGGCATCTCAACGTGTGGGCATATGATCGCTCCAGTATGGGTTGCTAGACCAGTATCCGAAGCATCCCAAATTTACTGATATCATAGCTTATCACAACATTGGTCGGGCGCAAATCGTCCTAATGAAGTGCACCATAAATACCAAACATAATTCCCTCCTAGGTCGAATGATTTCGGTACCCCCGGTCGTAACCGTTCGTAGGAAGTCGCATCCTTGCACGGGCCATCTGAGTCTATTGACCATACAATACACGCCTGAGTTTCATACAACCAAACATATTTGCCTATTTCTATTTCCATTAGCATTATGCCCCCAACACATCCATATTGATGCATGATGCCCCAACGCAACATCTACTTGTCCACCGGTCCTCACGTTATTCACATAATAGCAGTTTTGCGGCAATTGTGCCACAACTGCATGCTTCGCAGGCGAATCATACCCTTCGATGTTCTGACAGTCGACCCGTGGTGTTGTACCATGAATTGTCCATTATGCATACTCGGTCATTTGCATAGTTTTCGTGCACAGATACACGCTTAACGCCATAATCAATGTTTTAGACCTAGTGTTTAATGTTCTCAGAGTCGTACACGTGATGCACATCTCGATATTGCCTTCAGTGTTCTACCATCTCCACCCTACCATGACCCGTGCACCTGATGCACGTCGCTTCAATTGTTGATTGTTCAATGTTCTATCTTAATGTTCGACATACACTAAGACCTTTACTCGATTCGAGCTACGCTTCGCTATCTCGATAGGAGCACTAGCATAATAGGGTATATTTTGTTAGACAAGAAGGAGTAGGGAGAAGGGTCAAGAACCCGCCCACCTTAGGTCGATATGCCTTATCATTTTGCCGAGCTGATGCGGCTCGATTCCATAACTTGGTTGTACGGCTAACTCTTCTGACTTAGCCATTCCGTTGAGCTACTCGACTGATTCGGCCTACCATGCCTATGCCTCAGTCCGTTGCAAGGCAAGGTTTTGGTTTTTGCGAACATTATTGCGAATAAGGCAAAATATTGACCTCTTATAATCCAGCGTGAAATCGTATCCTGCACACAAATCAACTAAATTCAATATTTCTTCAAATCAGACTTATGCCTTGCATCGCTTTGATTTATAGACTTAATTCGACTCAAAGTTTTCTTTCGGGAAAACGTAACTCTTGCATCGATTCACATCGATACTTCATCGGGTCAATGCAACACTTCGAGTAAACGACTCATCGTAATGCACCGTACGGAGCGGGGCATTACAATTAAGACGGTTTGTGAACTACTATTGATGTGATAACCCACTCCGAGAGTAATTTAGGTTCCTCTGATGTTTGGGTTAGCAACCGCACAGAGGATCACCGTCTTACATAGGTGATTTGAGAAATATAAGTCCATTCTGGCTCGAAAAGCTAGTGACCTTCATATAGTTTAAAGAACGATGGGCTGAAAGTGCAGGCACACAGAGATCCTGCACAAGATCACATATAACATGAGAGAAAAAATGGTAGGCGTATTCACCTTGCATCGGACAAGGATAAGTGCGTCAATGTTTGTAAGAAGTCACGAAACAACACGAGAGTGTTATTGGTTTCGTGCTTGCTTATGCAAATCAAATAACATGCTTGCCATGATAACATGTTTTACTGTTTTCGAATATACCATGAAACTCACCCTAAGGCAAGGATAGAAAGATCACTAACTTGTATGCTGCATGATTCAATACACTACTTAATGTCGGTTTAGTAAAGTGGGCCTTTGATCAGTACAGTGAGGACGAAAGTACTAATCCCCCACTAGTTTGCTCGCAGGTTTCAAAAATGGTATACTCGCGGCAGAGCTTTGCTTTAACGTGCTGAGGCATGGAATACCGTAACGTATTGAGGCGTGCGATCGCATTGACCCTCGAACTTGCAACGGATGATGCGACCGAAATATAGAAGACATAATGTATGGAACGATAAAATCATTTGTGAGCAAGAGAGAACCTGAGTGTTGTAGCCAATCTGACAAATTCAGTTGGGCTATTGAAAGCCTTTGTAACCTCAGTTCATTTATTGAATAAAAATTATCTCGTATACTCTGTTTTCTTCTGTTGCTAATATCAAATCAAAGATAACCTTTTGAGAACTTGTCATCTTTCCTTGTACGAGTGTAACTCCAAACTCGTACGGCATCACGCCCCAGCGAGGACGAACGATTCAGATAAATCAATGTGAGGATGAGCAATTTTTTCGGTCGGGACGTGACAGATCGCAGGTCCACTACATGTTACTGTGTATTCATTGGAGGCAATCTTGTATCTTGGCGTAGGAAGAAGTAAGATGTGGTTGCTAGGTCTACAGCTGAGGCCTAGTATAGGGCTATGTCAGTTAGTCTGTGTGAGATGATATGGGTGAAGTTGTCAGAGATGTGATTATTTAGAGGAGACTCTCTGCAACTTTGGTGTGACAATAAATTAGTAATTAATGTTGCAAACAATCCAGTTCAGCATGATCACACCAAACATGTGGAGATTGATCGGTTTTTCATCAAGGAGCAGCTGAATAAAGAAGCTTTAACTTTGAGCTATGTGAAATCAGGAAAACAGTTAGCTGACTGTCTAACTAAAGCTTTAAGACTTAGAGAGTTTGATATCATACAAGATGGGGATGACTGATATCTATCGCACATCTTGAGGGAGAGTGTTGAGTTATGAGGACTTATTTAGTCCCATATCGGATAGCAAATATGGAGGAGACTTGCCTCCTCATATATATATATATATATATATATATATATATATATATATATATATATATATATATATATATATACCCTCTTAAATAATAAAATCATCGACTATTCCTTTCTACAGTTTTGTTCATAACTACCATATTATTAGGAAGTTACTTCTAATAACCGCCATTTTAATTGGGGAGCTAATCAGTTTTTCAACCACGTCTTTAGTGGTCGGTTACCATTTTTAGGAAATTGTCTCCCTATTTAAGTTGCTGCCCCATAACTTTGTGCTCAATACAGAAAAACATAGAATATAAATAATCCTTAAAAAAAGAAGGAGTCGAGTGTTTTTGTTCTGTACGTTAGTTCCCTATCCTAGTAAGTAAGGGAGTTGACAATGAGCATCCTACAAATTATTTCGAACTTGCTGGTTCTTGGGAACGGATGGACGGAGGTGGTCGAATCTCGCTTTGAGCAACAATGATCTTCATCACCCATCATACCGATTTGCTAATTTTGTTAGCCTTGATTCCAGTAGTTTATTATGCTATCTTTTTAAAAGGTTCCTACTTTGTTTAGTGGCTTCGGCTGCAGTTAGATCCTTCCTGTAGATTACTCTACAAGCAGCTTTGCTTCACTCATACTAGCAATTTTAATCTCTCTTAATTTATGTTATGATCATCTCCCAAATAATTGTGTACGAGTACGTGGCTAAATCTAGCCTATGTTGTAATATCAGTAGTACACTGTATATATCTCTGATAAGATATCATCATTTAATATCAATAATAATAATAAAATATTAACTAGCTTAATCACAAGAATATAACTACAATAAAAAGACAACAATCATAACCGTAGGTCTCTAAATCAAATTAAAAAAATCTCCAAAGTAACCCTCAACAATACACAAGAAAGTGATCAAAGTCATGGGAACGAAAACGGTAAAACAACAATAATGAAAATCTAACTAAAATTACGCCTCTCCTGAAGTGTACATCCTCTACTAAGTCTGCACTAGCAATAATGTCCATACTCCCAATATCACCCTTATACTCACCATAATTAGTACGTAGGGTAATCCTCCTCCTCTAAATCTATAAATGACGGTTATTCAGTTCAAAGGAAAACTATTGTCAATATGCACTCTCTAGGATAACATGTATATATTGTGCAAGTATCACAAGAATCTCATCGTGTGTAATGTGTGTTTTACAATACTACATTTTGCATGCGGATGGCTACTTTATATACGTCAGTCAATACGTGTAGTGCATAACTGATATCCAACAAGATTCGACAAGAATGAATTTGTATAAGACGTATTCCACATGGGTACTTATATCAGTCCCCCGACCATGTCTCACTAACTATCATGTACAAGTAATGAATCAAGCAACATGTATGAAAAGCAAGTAACATATGGTAGGCAGGTAAAGTATAAAATAACCTATCTCTGGGGTACATGTCAATATTAAAATGGAATCAATATGAAACTCATGAAAAGATGAGCATACAATATAGTATGCATATACTAAAACGGTAAATGCAATACTTGCTTGTTCTCCTCATGAATACTGAATCATAGATGGTAGCTACTTGTTAGAAAAACCCACTAGCTATCCCACAAAATCAATAATCAACATGTATTTTTATTCCAACGTACATAAATTATGAAAAGGTTAGTTTTAGTAAAATTACAAAAATTCTCCTACGATTACTTATCCTACGAGTTATCTAGCTTTCTAGGGTTTTTATATTTCATCCTGTAACTCCCTCTTTCCAAATTTTCTATATATTATTATTTTTCTAAAATTCTAAAATTATTATTATTATTATTTTCTAGGAAATATTGTTGGTAATTATGGAGAAGTTCTAAGAGCAAAATACGAAATTTCTCTTAGATCTCCTGTGGATGAGCACCCGAACCTCAACTTTGTGCTGTAGTATGTACCTCCACCCTCACCCCATATATATATATATAGGATAAGAAAAATCCTATTTTAGATCATAATAGGATTTCTAAATAGGAAATCCTAAAATAAGAATCCTATTACATTTAAAATATAACTCAACACCAATTATGGACGTCCAAATCAAATCAAATCAAATCAAATATTTAATCAGATTTGGACTCCACAAATATGTTGTTACCAAATCCAGACTGGACTCAACATTTTCAAGTTAAGAAGTATATTTGGATTTACAAATCAAGTTTAAGGGGGAGTGTTGGAAAATAAACTTAATTTTGTAACCATATTTTTGAGCCCAACAACTCTAGTTGGTCCACTACCATTAGGACCTTTTACTTTTGAGCATATTACATGTCTAGGATATTCTATACATAGAATATTCATGATAATTTAAAATATCTATATTCTAGAGATATCTTAATATTATAATTGTAAAAAAGTCTAGAATGATCAATACTATATTTTAATAAGTGTGTAAACTCTTCCAAGAATTCCATAAATATGGGTGCTCTTTCCCATATTATATACAACAACAAGCATTACAAGCTTAGTGCTCTTATCAAGTTTCTTTCCTTTCATTCTTCTCTTCCACCAAATTCTTTTCTTTATATTTTTCTCCCTCTCCAAATTAGTTCTTCATAGCTAGTTGGCCTACCACAGTTCACACATGGTATTACAGAGGTTGGAATATCCAACATATTGTCGTCTTTCATCTGCTTGCAATTACTCATGTCCCTTCATGGATACTAGAACAATGATAAGTTGTGTTATTGTTGCACCAGACATTAATATTGTTGCAGTTGAAATTTCTGTTGGTCATATTATTGAGCATGCAGCTGAAGTGGTGTACCTACTTATTATATTCTTGACTCCTGAATCTGTTCTGAAGTGGTGTACCTACTTATTATTTTAAGTTGACTGCAAAGACTTGTTGGTGCAATTGAAAGTTTATTTGGAGAGTATGAGAATGATCTTAAAGATTTAAAAAATTTATTGCTCGTCACCCTAAGATAGCCTAAAGCTATTTTCTGTCAGTCCAGTGATTGTATCATATTTTGTATTATGACTAATCGATTAAGTTTAACATTATGATATCACTAGTATTAATGCAATTACTATATTGTCGAACTCAAACTTAGTATTGTCCTAAATGTTCATTAAATATATCATATTGTTTTGTTTGTTAAATATGTATTTAATTGCAGACAAGCAGTAAGAAAAATTGAACTTGGACATATGCAATGAAAAATTCATGACGAGCCAAAGACGGCGTTATAGCAAAAGATTTCTCTGAACTATACAACGACATCTTCGGGACCTCGTCTTGGGGGTTCCGCTGTCAGTGGTGTCACGACCTCTAATTCGTAACTATTCCTTAAATTCAAAGGAAATCTACCATTACCTTAATCTCCTTGAATTTTAATTCCTCAAAACAATTTATATCCTTCTCATTGGTCATTTGGCAACTACAAAAATCTCGAGGACTTCTACCCAACTTTGGTCACACTACTCCCTCAGTGCTATGTTCCTACAGCCTTATAATCATCCAACTACCTGCTAAAATTTCTACGAATAGATATCTACTGCTTTTGGCCTCTATAATCATCTCCTATCTCTTAAACAATCCAAAATCTAACAAGCAACAAATTTACACAAGTAGCTAAGAAATATTGATAAATTCTAATGAGCATGACCATTCGTTGCTCTGCAATAGGAGGAAAAATAGGGAAGAACAATCGAGAGTAAATATAAAATTTTACGTGCAGTAGAGAGTATCCAATGATGCGGACAGAAAAAAAATCTATGAGCCATTGACTTATTTGTTATATTGGGCTACTCTTGTCCAGTCACTTGATAATTCGAAGAACCCTTCTTTCCTAGAGGGGCTTGCAATCCGTGCAATACATAAGTTCCGTTCTCGAGATTTAATCTAAACAAGGTTCCATAATAGAACAGAATTTGAGAAGTCAAGAACGTGATCTTTTTCGTGGTTATTTAAACACAAACACACGAGCAAGGAATAAAATACAATACAAGATCGTATCGCAACTTTCAAGTAGATGGAATAAGGGTTACAAAGGGAGACTACATAATAGGTATAGGGACTTATTTCAAGTAGTCTGGTTTTATAGTCCAAATATGATGGTATGTATGGATGGGTTTTACTGGGTCTTAATGGTTTTCCTAATTGGACATCAATCGCTGGTTGGATGGCTCTTGGATTTCAATCTATATTGACTGGACAAGGTCCCAATAATAAACTATTTCTACTAGGTTAGGGTAATCTAGAATAGGTTTCCACCCAAGTGGTTGAGATAGCTGGATAGTCGGATTGGTTAAATAGGTTCTGCAAGCCCTGAAGATGCGTCTTCCTTGACTTTTGTGTTTAAGTAGCACGAGAAAACACAATTGAATGGCACACTAGTGACATGTACATAGTATGCTTCGAGTCGATCACAACCATATATTGGGTCGAAAGATTTGAGTCAAAGTTGAGTTTTTAGTCGTAGTCGGGAAGTATACGGGGATTACGGTAAGGATTATAGCTAGTCCTTTTTACCTGAAAGTTGTACCATAAAAATTGAGTACAAGGGGACGTGTTTGAGTAGGACATGATATACCTTGATGATGGTGGACTCGTCTAGATCTTGCATGCAAAATTTGTTGGAAGGTAACAGCTGGTCTCGTGCTCCGACTATTAATGACACGGGCGGGGACACAAAATGATCTAAATGGAAAGTGGGAGTCCACGGGGCACTAATTATCATCCTAATGGAAATTATCCTAATCAATCGGTAATCATCGTATATCCCAAAATTTTTAGAAGGCTTACAGTCTACCCACCTTAGAAGTTAGGACATAGTTTTAGGAATAATGAGGTTAGAAGAATTTCCAAGTCCGGATATTGTACCTCGACTCTTGTTAGTAAAGAATCAGGCACGGCATAACGGAATACGGTAGATATAAGTCAAGTCAAGGATCGTTTCTCAATAAATAAAATAACGAGTGTGTACCATGACACATTGTCAATAACATAGAATGGTCCACAGTATACAAGAGTTATCGACGGGGTAACCAACTCTAAGGCACATCATATGAAAGATTTCTAACAACTGAGTCGTAAATTTCTATTGGGGTCAAACCTGCCAGACTATTGTCACAAGGGTCTAGTTAAAGCAATCTTCAAGCAAATAATTAGAGGCTCACGCCATTTGGTTCCTTGAGAATAGATAATCTCCTAGGTTGGCATTTTGACTAAGGGTAAAACCCTAATCATTCTCAAATTCAGATGGCTAGAGGTCTCAATAGTAGTTTGAGGGTCGAGGAAAGAACGAGTAACTCAATCACATGACTGGCCGATGGTAGCTACCCTTATATATAACTACCATAGCCATGGGGGATACTCTATATCTCTCTACTAATTACGAGCTTTCGTCTTTCCAAATCAGTGAAAGACAAAATGTCACTCCCCGATCCTGGAATACGTATTTTAATACGTAAACCGATAAATTGTACTTACCTTATATTTATATGATATTTATTATGCTGTATTTATTCATGCATTTTCCAAAATATTCGACAAAATATTATTTCGTAATTTATTTTCTGCATTTGGGCCTACAGTTGTGGGCTCATTTGGATAACCTATTTTTGGTTCACCAATGGTTCATCTTGGACCCTTTGGTTCATCATGAACCCTTGGATTCAAGATTCTATATATAACTTATCTCATTCTCTCTCCTCTCATTTATTTCCTCCACCAACCTCCACCAACCAAGGCAAGTGCCAACTTGCTCAAGAGATGGATCCATAAATTTTGTTCATGCTTTCTTACAAAATTATTTGTCAAAATATGTTCTTCTCCTCAATCTATACTAGTTTATAACTTGAAATTTTCCATTTTGAAGCTTTAATTTTTGTAGATCTAAGTTTTACCTATTTTTGGATTCCCTTGGTTTTGATCTAGCAAACTTCATTATTTTCAAGTTTTGATTGTTCCATGTTGTAGGGAATTTTGTTCTACCCCATTTTGACCTATTGAAGTCCCAATTTGGGCTTAAGATGAGGATTTTATGAACCTTAGAAGTTCTAGGGCTCATGGTGTTCTTGCTCTCAGCCAAGAGGAAGGAGATGACCCTGTAGCAGTTGGCGCGCGCAGCTCTCTCGTGGCCCAGCGCTTTTTAGCGATTGGCGCAGCTCTCTCGTGGCCCAGCGCTTTTTAGCGATTGGTGCAGCTCTCTCGTGGCCCTGCGCAATCCGACCCTGCGCAGCCTGACTCTGCGCAGTCTGACCCTGCGCATTCCGACCCTGCGCAGCCTGACCCTGTGCAGTCTGACCCTGCGTATTTCGACCCTGCGCAGCCTGACCCTGCACATTTCGACCCTGCGCAGCCTGACCCTGCGCATTCCGACCCTGCGCAGCCTGACCCTGCGCATTCCGACCCTGCGCAGTCTGACCCTGCGCATTCCGACCCTGCGCAGGCTGACCCTGCGCAGTCCGACCCTGCGCAGCCTGACCCTGCGCATTCTGACCCTGCGCATTCTGACCCAGCGCGCCCTGACCTGGGCTCCTTTATATTTTTATATTTTCTTATATTATATTGCTTATATATATATATATATATATATATATATATATATATATATATATATATATATATATATATATATATAGGTGAATGTTTGTGTATGCTATATATCCTTACGCCTTTTTGTCCTGAGCATGATATGAGCACTAATGTGACCCCGGTGAACAAGGTGTTCCTACCTGATACATGTACCTAAATGACCCAGTTCTTGTTCATGCTCGACAAATGACTCGTAACTCCACGTGGCGTATTTGAAATGATGCATTACACTAAGGAGGGTAGAACATGTTGACATACTGATTGACATGGATCCTCACTTAGGGTACTCGTACTAAAGTACGACCTTTTAGGAGGATAATCATGCAGGCCACAGCATGTGAGTCCAAGATTTCACCTAGGGTTAAATTAGGCAACTAAATATACTAGATGCATGGGGAGGGCAGAATCCCGAGATCGTGTTACACTAGCCGCCTTGAGATATTGTCTTGACGCGCCGGCTGGTCTCCACGGATACTGTGTCAGCTGCAACGAGCGGATGACTGTATCAGATTAATTCCTGCTATATATTATATGTTTTGGCAAGGTGGCCTTACGAGGGACATGTGCTCAATAATATCTGTCTACGCGAACCCTTGGGTTGGCTAGCCTTGCTGGAAGGATACGATCTGAGGATTTTGAAATAACATGACGCGAGGATAACCTCGTCCCACTAGAAACTCGTAGACTTGATTGGCTGTAAAAATGACTTGCTTGTATCCTATTACCTTCCGCGAATAACTGAGGAAAGCAGACTGTTATGGTACGTGATCCAACCCATGTTCTTGTTTGATTGTTGGGTTGGTTATCGTACTATGACAGGCTGTGGACCGAAGTTATGAACGGAAGACTTATTCTGGTTGTGAAGTGTTACTTCTGTGAATGACTGAGGAACATGGTCTATCATGGTACAAGATCCAACCCATGTTCTTGTTTGATTGTTGGGTTGGTTATTGTGCTACGATAGGCTATCGACCGAGGTCACGATCAGGAGATTTTATTGTTTCTACCTTTTAACTTATGTGAAAGTTATAGAGTACGTCACGTCCCGACTCCATGCGGCACCTTTTGTCCTTGTTTGGTTGTAAGGGTGCCATATGGGTTCGAGGATGTTGCGCTACCCTATACTAGTAGCATAAGTATTACTATTATCAAATATTCTATTAACTGGATTTTTAATCTTAACTCTTGTGCCCCTTCGGCGGTACTTGCTATTCGGGGCTGACCCCGCCGGTTTTGTTTAGCCAGATCTCGTAGCAGAACCAGAGGACACGATCTTCCTCCCTGACATCCATGGTGTATACTAGGAGCATGGCGGTTCGAGGACTCGAGTGGGTTTCTTCTCCACCACTCCTGCTTATACTTTGTGCGGCGTTTAGCCACCGGCACCTGTTAGCCGGAATGCTTGATATTTTGTGTCAGTACATAATTGTAATTAAACAGACTGCAGCTGTGTATAATTTTGTACTCCTGACTCTCTGAGATAGCTAATTTATAAAGCTAGTCTCTCATGACCAATTTGATGAAGCGTCGGGGACGCCTTACTGCTTTATCTTTAATGTTCATTTAATTGCTGATGTGATTTGATTGATTGAGACATAGAACTCTGTGGGACCATAGGAGACTTGATTGTAGCATGTATCCCCTAGTCTCTCGACAGCCACGATCACCGTATGACGTCACGTACCTCATATGGAGTAGCTGGCCTAGTCCGTCTCCGTATTTCGGTTCGGGGGCGTGACAAGGTTTTAGTGGTGGCCCATGCAGGTCTGTTTTTCAGACTTGTGGGGTATTACGAATTATTAGGAGTCTCAATCAAAACTTGTTCCCCTTGAAATTCTGTTTCGAATTCTCTGTCCTTGCCTTGATCTCTAACCTGACTTGAATCCTCGAAATCTTCCTCGTTCGGACTTGATAATCTTATATCTTTCTCTATAGGGGTGCTTCATTCTCAGTAGCGGGTGAGGCCCATGAGGAAGAGTAGCCAGAGCATGGCTCGACTGGGCACCAACAAGGGAGAGAACCTTCCCCAGGGCAGACACGAGCAGAAGTGGAACCAGAGGCAGTGGAGCCACAGGTTATTGAAACTCCGGCAGTACCAGCAGCGACGGCAGTACCAGATGCCGTAGCACTCCTGGAGATCATCTGGGTGTTTCTTGTCACTCACCAACAGCAACAGACTCAGCAGCAGAAGCAGAACGTGTTGCTGAACCAAGGGATTCAGTTAGCTCTTGAGAGGAGTGTCGGGGCTGACTCGGGAGCATCAGGACGGTTCCGTCGCTTGAACCCGAGGTATTTTGATGGCACGGAGGATGCCGTCACTGCGGATGTATGTATTCAAGACATCGAAGCCATTCTTGTGGCAGCCAAGGTTCCAGATGATGAGAAGGTTGATCAGGTCAAATTAGTACTTCAGGATCTTGCCCGCGACTGGTGGGCATCAGAAGAAGTTGGTATAAGACGCCCTGTTCGTTGGACCACCTTCAGTGAAAGATTCAAGGCCAAGTATTTTGGTGTAGTAGCTCGATATGAGATCCAGCAGAAGTTTATTAGTCTCAAGCAAGCAGGCAGGACCGTAGATGGGTATGCAGCAGAGTTCTGCAGATTGTGCCGTTTTGCACCAGCAATGGTGGCAACGGAGCCAGAGAAAGCTGTGAAGTTCCAGCAGGGACTTCATTTGGAACTACTGCAGCTTGTGGAGGGACACGACTACCAGACGTTTGACGCTGTTTTGACGACCGCTCGGAGGTACGAGCTTACCCAGCAGAGGTTGGCATCGAGGACAGGGGGTTAGAAGAGATCTCATTCCCAGGTTGGAGGAGGAGTAATGCAGCGAACATCGGCACCAGCACCCGGTTTACGTATTTCTGAGGCAGGAGCGCCACGGAGAACGGCCGTATTAACTAATACAGCGCCAGTTCGGCATCAGCAGCCGAGGAACCAACAGCAGCGTCAGGGAGCACCCCAGGGCTGTACATTTTGTGGGAAGGCAGGGCACACGAGGGAGGTGTGCCGGTCAGCGAATGGCTTATGCTTGAGGTGTGGTAGTTCAGACCACCGTATTTCTACTTGTCCTATGATGCAGAGGCCAGGAGGGCCAGCTCAGCAGTTTCCAGCATTGCCAGCTCCGATGGCAATCCCGAGTGGAGGGCCAGTATTAGCAGTGAGGCCCCTAGCCCAGCGTCTACCAACGCAGGCTCAGATGTTTCGCCAAGCACAGGAAGCCGGAGGCCCTCAGAGGCAGCAACAACATGGTCGAGGAAGGCCGTAACAAGGGGCTCCGCGGGACCAGGGCCAGGCTCTCACATTATCCTTGGGAGAGGCTCTAGCGTCTAGTGACGTGGTGGCAGGTAAAATTCTCGTCACCTTATTTCCTGCTGTAGCATTATTTGATTCGGGCGCTACTCATTCATTCATCTCTGCACAATATGCTACACGGATTGGATTAGAGTTTGAGGCATTGCCGGAGAGGATGGATATACTCACCGGCAATGGGCTCGTAGAAGTTAGCAGAGTACGCTTTTCATGTCCGGTAGTGGTATGTGGGCATTTACTGCCCGCATCATTGATTAAATTCCCTATAGGAAATTTTGACGTTGTTCTTGGCATGGACTGGTTGAGAGACAGTCATGCGACCATTGATTGTAGAGGAGGTAGGGTCATATTCAGTGTTCCTAGGATGGAACAGTTCATCTTTACTCGAACCTTGAAGAATCAGGCCGGAGGTGTCATCTCAGCAGCAGTGTCAGAGCCAGGACAGATTTCGAGAGTGGTCGAAGATTTTCTCGACGTCTTCCCTGATGAGCTCCCAGGGATACCCCCAGTCAGAGAGGTAGAATTTAGCATTGAGTTGAACCCTGGAACGAGGCCTATTGCAGACAGAGTTTACAGAATGTCGCCGTCAGAGCAGGATAAGTTGTATCAACATGAAGAAGAGTTGAAGTCTAAGGGATTCATCCGAGACAGTAATAGCAACATTGGTCAAGATAGTCAAATACAAGTATGTGAGATTTTTGAAAGGAGGCACAAGTAATTCGAGTTTTGTGAGAATCAAAACCCTATCCGGTGCTCTTGCTTATACAGTCTTCCCACTATCTTCTTACCCATAAGGCCTAGATCGACTAACGGGTTATGAACCTCTAAATTCTATATTCTAGGTAAACCTATCAGCGTTAGTCAATTACCTCATCAATAAGTCTCAAGGACTACGGAATGCTAGGTCGGGAGACATGTTATCCAACTTACAAAATTCTACTAATATTGGCTTTGGATCTTATAGGACATACATGGCATTGTTCTATCCTCCATGGTATCCTGAACTTGTAATCACGTCTGAAATCATTTCACCGAGGATTATGCCTTGCCCGTATACTTTGGCTGTGGTAAACCCTTGGTTTCGTGATTCAGATGTGATATGCTATCCGATATTCTACCTTATATTGACACAAGGGTGACTACGGTCAAAGAGGACCACTAGCCATAGTTTTAGTAACATTTTATAACCTATATTTTCTTAAACTAATTTTAACTCTAGGGGTCGTGCCTCGCCAGTGTAATGACCCGCTCCGCCCTAGCGGAACGCCGATTCAAACGGCAAGTGCAACGACTCAAACGAGCCGTCGACCCGAAGAGTTGGCATCGACCTGATGAAGAATCGATGCAAGGCTTACATTGGCCCGTGAAGATGAATCCAGACTTAGACTTTCAAAGGCGCGCTCGGAGTATCGCTCGGCCGATGCGAACATCGCTAAGGTGGGTGGCTCCGATGAACCCGTCTTTGCTTAGCCTAGACACATAACAATACGGACACTATCACGAGAATCGCTAGGCGATAACACCGCGCATGCTAATAAAGGACTCAACGCACCTAGCTAAGAGAATAATCCCATCATGTATGCTTGTATAGAATATGGAAAAGAACATAGAAAATGTGAGAACTCTCGTACCGCACTCCACGCTTGTGCTAAGGCACAAGCTTACGTGCAAGCCCCTTATGCGTTCAACAATGAAACAATAAATGGTTTACAACAATGAAACGGAAGACTATCGATATAGTTGCTCCGAGTAGAGTATAGCAACATTGAAAGGCCACGGGACCAATGGGTCGCCAAGGCGACTCCCGCACAGGAAGTTGCAAAATGTATAAATGAATGAATGAATGAATATGTGAATGAATCAATGAACGAATGAATAAGTGAAAGAAAGAAAGAAAGAAAAGAAAGAATGAAAAAAAACATAAAAAGAAAGGAATGGTTAGCGACAGGTGTGACGGGCACGTGCAACGGGGCTCGCTATCCGCGCTGCACGGACGCCAACCTGGTCGATAACGCATTATGGCTAAGGGTTAGCCTGTGGCTCAAAGACAGCCGTTAAGTTAAAATGACAATAAAATACGAAATGGTCGTGGACGGCTCGTGCACGAGCGAAAAGGGATTCCAAGGGCAATGAACGACATTTTCGTGGCCGGCCTAGGCGGAATCATGGCCTACGGGCGGACAGAATGTGCGGGCTTGGGCACATAACCAAACGTAGGGCCGGTTATTCAATAATCTATCAAGGTGTACCAGCCATCACGCTTGATAGATGAGAATGCCACAGGGGAAAATGTCCAAAATGGCTGACATGCCAGCGACCGGTGCATATAGATTTAAGTGGGCTTTGCTGGTGGCAATCCACGTGCAAGTCCTTGCATTGAAATCATAGTAGTCTAAGTTAACTGAATGAAGCGCCCTCTGAACAGACATTGAATGTAACATACAAATGATCAAAAGTACTTCGTACTAGTGAGTTCGAGAAAACACGCCTACGACGCGCTAGGACCCGAGACGGGGACACGCCATTGAACACTGAATGTTATACGAACTACATTAAGTTGTTTCATATGAATTGTTGACTAACTTGGTTTACTTTGGACAGGGAAGGCCGGACGGTAAGTATGGGTAAGTCATGCATTATTTCCATGCGACACTTGAATTTGGCAACACGGGATAGGTTATGACATATGCCATGAAATTGATCCTAAGGCAAGATTAGAAAGACAATAAATGATAGAGATGCACAAAAGTGAATGGAATGTGTTTGGTAATGATAGCATTGTGGGCGAGCTAGCCTCCCCACCAGTGCATAACAATGTACTGATAACCCCACAGTCTACTTGCAGGATGCAGGAGACGTCGTCGGGTGCGGAGCTTCCCTCGAACGCACTAAGGCACGGAGCTACCTCTGGAGCCTTGGAGCGTTGCAAGGAGCTGGAGCACCATATACAGGACATAATGTATCAGAACATCGTCATGAATCATTCCATCTTGTAAGTCACTTGGCACGCCTTTTATGTTTCAGAGAGAGAGAGAGCTTGAGCGATTTGTAATATCGGCCTAGCGCCGCTTGTAAACTTCTTGAATATTAATAAAGATTTGAATTCGCTTCAAATTGTGTACATTTACTTTCCGCTGCAAATGGGGACACTCTGTGCGACTCTGTGGCCTAGCTCAAATCGGCCGTTTCTGGACTTAGCCTTGCACGGGCGCAACCTAGGCCCGTGCGGCATCACGCCTTAGCGAGGACGATCGCTCATGCGGGAGCGGGACGTGACAGATTGGTATCAGAGCACGGCTTTACGTCCTTGGACTTCATTTTGATTTTCTCAGTTTTGAAAGCTCGGTTTTGAAACAAAAGAAGTGTACGCTTTCTCTCGTTGTGCCTTAGGATATTCCATACAATAAGTCTAATATTTTCAAAAGCTCGTACGAGTACTCGGTTGGACGGGATCGATATGCGAAGGCCTTTGTGCCACCACGACGGACTTGAGTTGGAAGGAACCGATGCTAAGAGTTAGCAAACGCAGTACGTGCTTGAATGAGCTAACGCTGACAGCAAACGAGTGCGCGAGACCGAAATATAGTTCGAACGAGAAGATTATGCACGCAGCCTTTGGCTAAGTTGTGCCGAGTATCGCGCACCTAGACTTTATGGTACAAACGAGTTGCGAGCGAGATTGACTATCGCTCGGACGAGAATAAGGGAGACTTAGAACGTATGTTGATAGAGACGCTACTTGACCGACGCTAAAGCGAGCACGGGAGATGGTTCTTAGACTTTGAGGAATGGGCGAACGCGCGATTGAACATATCGATTGGGAATCGAATGACCTTTTGAGGATTTGTAGAATGACTTGATCCCGAGTGGTGTATGTGATAGCTTCGAAGAAGGAAAAAGAGCGAGTGTCGATGACTAGTCGAATGGCTCCAACCCTGAGCGGTGTATGGACGTTATAGAAATTATTCGAGCGAGACTAAAGGATATACGGATAGAACGAGTATGTCGGCAAGCGATGATATCGCGTAAGCCTTAGAAGAGTAACGCTTAGTTGGTTTCGACTTCGAGAGTCTCAAACGAGATATCATTCGGACGAATTAAGAATGCATAGTGCGAATTACGAAACGATCGAATAGAGAGTCAGAACAATGAAACGAATGGAGGTCTTTGTCGAGGAAACATAGAAGATCGTGCATGTGATTTTGAATTTAGTCGAAGAGATTGAAACTTGAGTTGAGGTAAAATACCCATGGACGAGATCGAAGATAGCACGGTCGAAAGATAGCGTGCATGGAAAACGTTGGTTTGAATATACGAGGATGACTAAGGATTTGGAATAGATGTTGCTTAACGAAGAGTTAGCACGAGGCAACGTCAATTGAGGAATTAAGTTGTACGACTCAGAATTCGTTGCAAAAGGAAGATCGTCAGGTTATGTGCATCATCGATGGTATTGAGACGTATCAAAGATTGATGTACGATAACTCGGGGGTACTCTAATTCGATGAATGATGACCGTGTTAGAAGTTATTGTTTCGAAGGATGCTATGTTGGGGATTGGATAGAAATGAATGTTGGATGGAGAGGAAAGTGACTTGATTGTTCGGTGATAACCACAACGACAACGATCTTGTCTTACGCGAGCACAACTCCACCCTCGCACATGCGTCACATCGGATTTGGGACGATTGTTCCGCGTGAGCATTGGCATGGTGATTCATGTCCAGCGGGAATGATCGAACTCAAAATATCATGGCATGGCAATTTTGATTGCTTCAACTTGTGGTTTGAAACGAAGGTGGATTCGAGGATTTGTTAGGACTTGCGATTAAAGAATGAGAAAACTTGAGGATTGAGTAGACCCAATCCGCGTATCGAAAATGAGCAAGTCTAGACGCAACGCAAGAGTTACGTCCCGATGAGGACGATTATTCTGCGGAAATGTTGACATGGTGATTCATGTCCGCCGTGGATAATCAGACTTGCGTGAGATCGGGGCACGACATATTGCAAGGTTAGACGACCTTGTGATCAACTACGTGAATTGGATAGGTGGATTGTATCAAACATACTTGAAGAGATACACTATGATAATTGTTATTGCGGACGCACGAGACTGACATGTCAAGGATTTGATTTAGGACAACCTATCATAGGATGATTTTCCTAAACGAGCTCAGACATAGAGCGGAGAATGTGTTGATGCGAATAGGAGGAACACTGCTTGATATTTAGAAATTTGAGTGAAACAAACTTGGGTAGAAACTCCCGTACAAGCGAACAAATGGTTTGACCATAGGATTTGGGGCGAGCGTCGTGCAACGACCTTGCACGATGAGCAATGGACTTGACTTGTAACTATGACCTGGTGAGATGACCTAGCGGATAGGCGGACGACCCTATGCCGAGTGCTTGAACCTGTGTGGTTTACGGTATCGTCTGGACGGACGATAGACTTGGGGCAACAAGACTTAGAGTATGACGGGGAACTGGGAGTGTGCATGAACGACGGCGAGACTGGCCCCAAACGGAAGAAAAGATAGGAATAGATGATGCGCAAGTAAAGTTGGGATAACGAATTGAATCATTGATTGGAAGACGTACTCGATGATGTTGCAATACTTGTTCTCGAATCAGACGGGAATTACTTAAACTTAGTCGACCCCGCTAAGAAGAAATCGTATTGATTTCATTGACAAGAGCGCTTGAGAAGCGAATCGAATCATCTCAAGGACCGAGATAAACGATAGTGATATGCACACAAGTTCGGTTTTAAATCGAAGTTAGCAAAATGATCGGCAAATCAAAACTATCACGAGTAGCTTGTCCGACTTCGCTAATCGCTAAGCTTGGTTGAAATATACGTATTCGGAGGACGCTTTGAATATGTGCACGATCCAAACTCAGCGATATGATGAACTCGAATGCAGCTGCAAGTGGGTGTTGCGATGCGCATGAACGAATGAAGTGAGTTTGCCTCAGCTTACGTCTCTCACATTTGACGAACTACAATGCACCTTATGCGACCGTTTCAGTCCTATAATACGTCGAAGTAGCGACCAAGTCAAAGGAACACTCGAATTGAATAAGTGCCATCAACTCTAAAATGAATGAAAAGTTACTCAATAAAAATCGACCAAACGTATGCGACACAGAACTTGGAAAGGTATCGAGTATAGTTCGGTACCATAGAACGATAGAGCCGTTCGATAAGGATTGACTAAGAAACACGACGACGCGAGTTAAGGAACGGTAGGATGACCTGTACTCAGGAAGTCTCGAGGACGAGACTTGTTTTGAGTGGTGTATTATGTAATGACCCGCTCCGTCCTAGCGGAACGCCGATTCAAACGGCAAGTGCAACGACTCAAACGAGCCGTCGACCCGAAGAGTTGGCATCGACCTGATGAAGAATCGATACAAGGCTTACATTGGCCCGTGAAGATGAATCCAGACTTAGACTTTCAAAGGCGCGCTCGGCCGATGCGAACATCGCTAAGGTGGGTGACTCCGATGAACCCATCTTTGCTTAGCCTAGACACATAACAATACGGACACTATCACGAGAATCGCTAGGCGATAACACCGCGCATGCTAATAAAGGACTCAATGCACCTAGCTAAGGGAATAATCCCATCATGTATGCTTGTATAGAATATGGAAAAGAACATAGAAAATGTGAGAACTCTCGCACCACGCTCCACGCTTGTGCTAAGGCACAAGCTTACGTGCAATCCCCTTATGCGTTCAACAATGAAACAATAAATGGTTTACAACAATGAACGGAAGACTATCGACATAGTCGTTCCGAGTAGAGTATAGCAACATTGAAAGGCCACGGGACCAATGGGTCGCCAAGGCGACTCCCGCACAGGGAATTGCAAAATGTATAAATGAATGAATGAATGAATATGTGAATGAATCAACGAACGAATGAACAAGTGAAGAAAAAAAGAATGAAAAGAAAGAATGAAAAAAAAGATAAGAAAGAAAAGAATGGTTAGCGACAGGTGTGACGGGCACGTGCAACGGGGCTCGCTACCCGCGCTGTACGGACGCCAACCTGGTCGATAACGCATTATGGCTAAGGGTTAGCCTATGGCTCAAAGACAGCCGTTAAGTTAAAATGACAATAAAATACGAAATGGTCGTGGACGGCTCGTGCACGAGTGAAAAGGGATTCCAAGGGCAATAAACAACGTTTTTGTGGCCGGCCTAGGCGAAATCATGGCCTACGGGCAGACAGAATGTGCGGGCTTGGACACATAACCAAACGTAGGGCCGGTTATTCAATAGTCTATCAAGGTGTACCAGCCATCACGCTTGATAGATGAGAATGCCACAGGGGAAAATGTCCAAAATGGCTGACATGCCAGCGACCAGTGCATATAGATTTAAGTGGGCTTTGCTGGTGGCAATCCACGTACAAGTCCTTGCATTGAAATCAAAGTAGTCTAAGTTAACTGAATGAAGCGCCCTCTGAACAGACATTGAATATAACATACAAATGATCAAAAGTACTTCGTGCTAGTGAGTTCGAGAAAACACGCCTACGATGCGCTAGGACCCAAGACGGGGACACGCCCTTGAACACTGAATGTTATGCGAACTACATTAAGTTATTTCATATGAATTGTTGACTAACTTGGTTTACTTTGGACAGGGAAGGCCGGACGGTAAGTATGGGTAAGTCATGCATTATTTCCATGCGACACTTGAATTTGGCAACACGGGATAGGTTATGACATATGCCATGAAATTGATCCTAAGGCAAGATTAGAAAGACAATGAATGATAGAGATGCACAAAAGTGAATGGAACGTGTTTGGTAATGATAGCATTGTAGGCGAGCTAGCCTCCCCACCAGTGCATAACAATGTACTGATAACCCCACAGTCTACTTGCAGGATGCAGGAGACGTCGTCGGGTACGGAGCTTCCCTCGAACGCACTAAGGCACGGAGCTACCTCTGGAGCCTTGGAGCGTTGCAAGGAGCTGGAGCACCATATACAGGACATAATGTATCGGAACATCGTCATGAATTATTCCATCTTGTAAGCCACTTGGCACGCCTTTTATGTTTCAGAGAGAGAGAGAGCTTGAGCGATTTGTAATATCGGCCTAGCGCCGCTTGTAAACTTCTTGAATATCAATAAAGAGTTGAATTCGCTTCAAATTGTGTACATTTACTTTTCGCTGCAAATTGGGACACTCTGTGCGACTCTGTGGCCTAGCTCAAATCGACCGTTTCTGGACTTAGCCTTGCACGGACGCAACCTAGGCCCGTGCGGCATCACGCCTTAGCGAGGACGATCGCTCCTGCGGGAGCGGGGCGTGACAGCCAGTGCGTTGCTGGCTGCAGTAAATCTATAGTCTCCATAATTGAAATAAATGGTGACAGTGCGCTGCTGTCCTGCCATTTTGAGTTAACTAACATTCCTTTAACTATATCTGTAAAAATTCATGAGATTTAAACAAATTGACTATGGACTAAAGCGTAATTATTTCTCCTATCAGTCACAACCCTGAAAATAAAAGGTGAACATGGAGGGAAATAGCTGAAGATAAAGAAATACAAACATCCTAGTATCCATTTCATATGTATTCAACCATGGAGGAAAAACTTTGAATCGAAACTTATTCAAAGTTCGTATATGGATAACATAATCAAAAAATAATAATTCTTAGGGCAAGTAGGAACTAAATAGGCAATTCAGACTAAGATATGAGGATGATATCTAAAGAGGCAAGGAGAAGGAATTGAATAATTCATCTAGGTTAGATCATTACTTCGATGAAGCCCGGTCTCACTAGTTGAATAATCTATCCACATTAGATCGTGTCGTCATATCAAGAGGTAATAGTGTACCAATGGAGATCTGACAACTTATCAAAATCAATAACCCTCATCTACATTGCATGGCCTAGACTACCCATCGGTAAATTTTGTATAAGGGACTCCTAGTCCTAGACATTCTCTTAAAGTAAATTAACCCTAACTTATGAATGAGCATTTTCTAATCGCAGGCTCGCAATAGTACGACTAACTTAAGTACTATCACGAGTTCGCATGATCTGCGAAGACTGTCCTGTATGGGCCACCACAAGTGGACAGGGGTCGAGGGGGGCAGAGCCCCGTGGGGGTTCGGGGACGAAGTCTCCGAAAGGTATACAGATTTTCAGATCTGTTTATGTTTGGACAATTGCCGTCAACGATGAAGGCGTCATCAAAGGCTCTTAGTTTTTATATTTATTTTTGTATCTGATCTTTATTTGAGTCTAGGACTTATGTAAGTCGTAGTCACCTGGCAACTAGAGTACTCAAGTCCACTAAAAAATAACCTATCTAAATCCAGATCAAGCCAATATCAAGTCAAGCCTAAACCCTAAACCAAACCAAGTCAAATCAGCCGAATCCTAACAGAAATTTTTTGGTAACATGGTAACTGAACTTGGAGCGAGATCAGATCGAACTTGGTCTCCTTGACCCAGCACCCT
>JANAVB010041919.1:0-12500 GCA_029216955.1 Iris pallida
CTCCTTCCTGGCCGCATATGACTGAGCCGCATGACTTTCTCATGTTTGGAATTAATAACTAAACTTGACACGATTGTGACCCGTAGAGGTGCACTCCTGACATGAGTAACCTGACATGACCTGATAGTGGCCCGTCGTGGCGCACTCCTGACTAGTACATTTGACATGAAAACCTGACATGAACTATCTTGAGCAGCTGTTGCGACGGCTACCTGACATGACATGACCTGTATAATTACTTGGACACCGTGGGCGATTGTGCTTGTACAAATAATCCAGTCCTGTCTTGCATCATGTCTAGGACAGGGACTCCTGAGTACCACGGTCAGGAGTACCTATTGAATTGGACTAAGGTTAATAACTAGATTAATATATTAGTCATGAAGAGATTTCCCAGCTACAGGCAATCCCATTACCTGGGCGCGCCTGGGATCTGTAGCCTGCCGTCGAGTAGGGCACATTTCCAGCACACTGTCATGTGTTGCACCCTTCAAGCTACTTAAGGGTACATGCGTTTCCTGGACGATGTACCCACCTGAATTCAACCCTAACTTTCGACCTGGGTAACCTGGATGGTCTGCAGGGCTTGTGACTGTGGAATAATCTCACTGCATCTTGTTAGTAAATAGGCTTGTGATAACCCTAGTTAGTTAAGTATCAAGCCGTAGGTCTTGCTTGGTCGTGAAATGATTGAATGGATTCTAACATGTCTAGTCTGCCCTGATCTTGTTCCAGATTACTGCCTGACTAGAATGCTTGTATTTATTTTACCGATAAATGGTGAGAATTCCAAGTTCTGCTCAGACGAAGGGTTACAACCCCGGTCCTTATTTGGTTTACGGGTTGTAACCTGGTTATCTGAATAGTCCCATGGTTATCTCATCGTATATCATCCTGATGTATTTTTTTTATTCCAGTGCTTACTTTATTCCAGTTCTTACTTTTATTTATACTCTTGTGCTGATTGCTGGTTTTAGTTCCTAAGTGAAGCTTCCTTTGTGGCACTTGCTCTTTCTGGGGTCTGACCCAGCTGGTTTTGTGTGGCCAGATTTTGGAGCAGCTCCAGAGGATCTACCGACCTTCCAGCCAGATGGTGGCCACTAGACGGAACCCTGGCAACGAGTGGGTTTATTTTTGATCTCCCACTTTATTGTAAAAATATTCTTTTGAGGCATTTAGCCGACGAGCACCTGTTTAGCTCGATTGTACTTTTATTTACTGTCTGCCTACGGGCTGTAACATGATTGACAGATCCTAGGGTTGATCATGTATGACTAAACTCTTGCTAGTCCTGACATTTTGTAACGACTAGCTTCATGATCAGCTGAATATGTAATGTTTGGGACGCCTTACTATTGTATATTTAATGATCATACATCTTGTAACTTTTACTTACTGCTTGTGATTGAGACAATAGGCTTGTTCATGACCTTAAGAGACTGCTGGCTTGTAGATAAACCCTCATGTATCTAGACAGCCGTGACCGTATAGCGAGATGGATTCCATTTCATATACGTAGCTGGCTATGTCTGCCCCCGCTCTCCAGTATTCTGGTTCTGGGGCGTGACAAGTGTCTCCAACCAAGGTCGCAAATATTGTTGTAACTATTGAGACTAAAGATATCAATAAAGTAGTATATCCGTAGTATATTGATGTCAATTTTTATACACAACATTACTTAGAAACTCTGGACAATTTCAAATCTTTCACCTTGGGAGTAATTCAACCTTTTCAAGATAAGATAGTGTACGAACAGGTACAAAATATATTCTTCGTAGGTCCTTCTCGGGATGATGATGAGCACCCAATCCACTTTAATAGAGAACATAACCAAAGAACTATACTCGATAGCGATTCTAAAAATGACGATCGTGGAAGAATACAACTGCATCGTTACAGTCAGCAATACAAGAATATCATCCGAAAAATAGGTTACAATTTTGGATCTGGGTTGAATGGAGGTAAAGGTAGACATACTCCCTACTCCGAAAGGAGGGTCATGACAATACTATAATAAGACTAGACATGTGTTAGGCTACTCTATGTCGATTACAACCCCAGATTGATTTGAATCATACAAAGAGATACGATCTCACTCTTCTGATTCTGCTTCATGGGACTCAGACACCAGCATAGGAGAGGTTCATCAATTGACTCTATCTGTCAATATGGTGACAACAGAATTCCCAGAAGACGATGAGGATGATGACTTTATCGAAACTTATGAGAATGAACCTTGGGTACAAAGAATGGATACCCAATAGGAACTTCGCTTCGAACAGCGAGAGCCACCCACTAAGGACGAATTAACCTAGATTGACATCAGAGACGAAGCATCTCCGAGGCCAATCTTCATCAGCAAAAGCCTCCATCAGGCAGATAGACAAGATTTGATCCTCCTCATTAAAGAATACGTTAATGTGTTCGCCTGGAGCTATGAAGATATGTCGGGACTAGATCCTCAGATTGCTACTCAAAAGCTTAACATCTTGCCAAATGCCAAGCCAGTTAAACAACAACAATAACGATTCTGACTTGATATGATAGATGCTATAGAAGCTAAAGTCAAGAAGCTCATAGCCTGCAACTTTGTTAGGGAAGAACAGTTTCCCGTTTGGGTAGCTAATGTCATCCCGGTTATGAAGAAAATAGGAAAAGTTCGAGTCTGTATCGACTTTAGAGACCTCAACGTAGTTTGTCCCAAAAATGAGTTTTCTTTACCAATCACTGATGTCATGATCGACAACACCTGTGGGTTCGAATGAATGTCTTGCATGGAAAATATACGTCCTTTTGTACTCCTCTGGGAGCCTATTGCTACACAGTCATGCCGTTCGGTCTTAAGAACGCTGGTGCCACTTATCAGCGGGCTATGTGTACTATTTTCTGTGAACATTTATGAAAAATAGTCGAATGCTATATCGATGATATTGCTGTCAAAAGTCATTTAAAGGAAGATTACATCCAAGACTTAAGGACTATTTTTGATATAATGCATCAACATCAACTTAAGATGAATCCCACCAAGTCATTTCTAAGTGTCTGTTGTGGCAAATTTCTCAGATTCGTTATTACCTCTAAGGGTATACACGTTGACCCCGAATAAGTCAAAGTCATACAAGAGATGCATCCTCCATGCAATCTAAAAGAGCTACGAGGATTCCAGGGATGACTTGCTTATATCAAGAGATTCATCTCAAATCTCTCTGGATGCTGTAGACCGTTCAATCAACTAATGAAGAAAGGTGTGTCTTTCGTTTGGACTGATGAATGTCAGCAAGCATTTGAAGACATTAAGCAGTATTTGATCAATCCCCCAGTCCTAGTTCCTCCAAACACAGAAATTCCCTTTTTGATGTACATTCGAGCAATGGATCATTCTCTCGGTGCTCTCTTAGCCCAGAAGAACAATGAAGTCCATGAGCAAGCAATGTACTACCTTAGCTGCACGATGATTAGTGCTGAATATCGATACAGTCTGATAGAAAAGAATGCTTAGCCTTAATGTTTGCTGTCCAAAAGATGCGTCATTACGTCATAGGACAAACCATCCATGTCATCTCCAGAGTCAAACCTTTTCGAGTACTAATAAAAAACCCTATTACACTCAATTGTAGACTTGCTAAATAGGCAATTCTGCTAACACAATATGATATGGTCTATGTTCCGCAGAAGTCTATCTAGTGTCATGCCCTAGCTGACTTCTTGGTTGCTCATCCAGTTCCTGAAACTTTAAAACTCTACAATAAAATTTTTACGAAACTCTAGAGTCTAACACGACTTCAGAAGAAATACTCGTTTGGCGTCTATTCTTTGATGGTGCATCTAGAATCGGACCCAATGGTATCATCGTCGATGGAGTAGGAATTATCCTTGTATCTTCAGAAGGTTTAGCCATTCAAAGAGCCTAATCTCTAGACAAGCCATGTTCCAACAATGTTGTCGAATACAATGCTTTACTCATCAGTCTCTAGTTAGCTAAACAGTTGGATATCGACTATCTTAAAGTATATGAAGACTCTGAACTGATCGTCAATCAAGTTAGAGGCACATATGAAGTTCAACATCAAGATCTCATCTCCTATCAAGAAGCAGCAGTTAAACCTGTTATGTCATTCATACGTTTCTTTATTGAGCATGTACGCTGAGTATAAAATACGGAAGCTGATGCACTGGCTAATCTAGCAGCAGTACTAGCTGTTCCTGTGAGAAGGCAACAATTGATCGTCATTACTAGTCGAGAATTATTCCGTGTCGAGAATAATTTAAATATTGAGAGTACAGTAATACGGTCGAGATTTGTACTACTAGTAAAGATTAGAGGACTCCCTTTATCGACTTCGCAGTACATGACATCTTACCAGAAGACCCTAAAGAAGCAACAATAATTCGTCGTCGGTCACTCCGGTTCTATTACAATCACTCGTTTAAGACACTCTATCGCCGATCTTTTGACGGCATGCTCATTCGTTGCCGCACAGGTGATAGGGCAAAATAGATATTACGTGAAGCTCATGATGTTGTATGCGGTACAGATCAGCCTGGTCCCAAGCTACAAGACCGTATCAGACACATAGGATACTATTGGCTCACCATGGTGGTGGATGCAATTGAATATGCAAGAAAATGCAGAGCATGTCAAATCCATGCAGATTTCATCCACCAACCAATAGAATTCTTACATCCAACTACAACATCTTGGCCTTTTGAAGCATGGCGCATGGACGTCATCGGTCCAATCAATTCGCTATTATCTCGAGGATATCAGTTTATCCTACCTATAACCGATTACTTCTTAAAATGGGCAGAAGCTATTCCTATAGCTGAGGTCAAGATAAGCAGTGTCATTAGCTTCATCAAACATCATGTGATTCGGTATTCCTCGAAGAATCATTCATGACAAAGGACCTCAATTCGTGAGTCAAGCATTCACCTAATTCTGTAATGACACACGAATCAACAATATTGCTTCTACGACTTATAATCCCGTGGCTAACGGTTTAGCAGAAGCATTCAACAAAATAATCATGAAGCTTCTCAAAAAGTTCATTTCTGCCAATAAACACAACTAGAGCGAAAAGCTTGGAGAATGTCTATGGGCCTACAGTACTATGGTTCGCACTCCAACTGGCTGTACACCTTTCTCTCTAGTGTACGGGTGCGATGTTATCTTATTATTAGAGATCCAAATTCTATCCCTGAGGATAGCTATTGCCAACGAGTTAATAGTGGAAAACAATAATCATCTTCGACTTGAAGAGCTTGAAGCACTAGATGAGAAGCGGCTGGTAGCTCAACTTCACATTGAACTATATCAAGCCCGTATATCAAAAGCCTTCAACAGTAAAGTCAAAGTATGAACCTTTGAAAAAGGTGAACTAGTCCCTACTATCAGAAGTACTATGACTATGACGCACATGAACAAAGGCAAGTTAGAGCCAAAGTGGGAAGTTTCCTATGTCATAGGCAAAGTTTTCTTTAACGGAGCTTACCAGTTGACCAGGATGGATGGTCGAATAGCTATGATGCCTGTCAACGAAAAATTACAAAAGAGATATCAAGTTTGAAAGTATGTGTTATATTTTCTAACAAATATTGTACATACATAAATCTTCGAATTATTATTTTATTTACTCTTTCGTGAGTAAACTCATAATAATAAGTCCTCAAAAATCTTTAGTGTAGTCTAATCCAGATGTTATGGTGCATCCTCAAAAGATCAACCCATAACATCCACCATAATATATCATCATCTTTTGAAATCCAGCTGTTTATTCTTAATCCCTAGTTAGTTTAAAGGATAATTAGCAGATATACGAATTCACGTCCACATTATCTCTGAATTCTACCGTCTATATCAATGACTTATCACATCCTTATTACCTCTGATAACGTTGTCCCAAAAGTAATATCACATCAAGTTATATTCTGTTACGTCCAAGACCCCTGAACAGATATAATAAGTGATGTTATTTTTTAAGAAATACGTCATAATATATTGGCCCTCTCTCTTAACTTATTATATGTACCTAAAAACTAAGGTGTACCAAAGATGATAAATCCACAAAATCATAATTTCATGATAAATGACCAAACAAAAGGTGCTTTATTCCCTCTCCATAAAAGGAGTAAAGGACTACATTTGCAGAAAGAGAAAACAAACTACATCTCGGAATATCATGGAGGAAACATTGAGACAAGAAAAGAAAATTGTTTTTATTCATTTTCCCGAGAATGGCTACGCTGGGGTAGGTGCCACTCCCTCAACCATCATGCACATGAAGGTCCCAACTGATCGAGGTCCTCTACAGAAGTCGGGTGACTGGAGCTCCCGGTACCACTATCTTCCGATGCCGGTTCCTCCTTAACAGCGACTTCGATTTTTGGAATTATTTTCTTCTTAATGGTCACTAATTCCTCTTTGACAAAAGGAGACAACACTTCCACTTTAATGGCGACCTCAGGTTTCGGTATCACCATAGACATTGTGAAAAGACAAAAAGAAACAAGAGTTAAAATCATGAAAGAATGTTCTTATAAAATTAAGAAAATCTAAGTAATTTTCTTAGCACTGCGCAAATTATAGATGTTGCAATACACAAAGTGCTCGTCTCTGAATTTCTCATACAGTATGATAGTTCTCAGTTTGTGACAGTTCTCAGTTTGCGTATGCAATATGACAGCCTGTGATTTGCGTATACATTAAGCAGTTCTGATTCGTGCAGCATAATAATATGTGCACTATTTTTAAATCATGACACATAGCGTACTACACACTTTGAATGAACAAGAGTGCGTTGCACGATTCATAATTTTTGGTCGACACACTGAAAGAGGTGGCACATTTTAAAATTTGCATAACGCCAACCAACACTCTGAAAGAGGCGGTCGACACTGGCTACTGTTCGCTCTATGAGCGAATAGCACTGACTGTGATTCGTCTTCCCTGACCGATCATTCATCTTCAATAGCGGGGTTAGCCTCCTCAGCTTTCTCCGACGGTGGTGCATGCCTTGGCGCCCTCAGTGGTGATGCTCGCGACGGAGCTCCGGCGATGCCCTTGCCTTTCTCTGTGTTAGATCTCTTCGGTGCCATTGCCAATGGTGAAAAAATCTTGGAGAACTCAAAAGAAGAAGAAGAAGATTGAGAGAGCTCGAGAGAGAAATATTTCTAAGTAAAGAAATCTATCTCCTTTCAATGGACTATTTATAGCATAAAACTTATGCGTAACGACTGCACAAATTGCATGCTAAATGGTGGGTCGGTTGAGATTTTACGCAGACAAAGTCTTCTGAAAATGCTTCTTGTTCCAAGTATTTCAAATTTTAATTTTTTTTGAAATTTGAAAACTTTCAATGGGTTCTTATAGAAGCTTTAAAAATGCCAAAAGTGCATTACGCCATTCACAGATGGCAGCAGGCCATATCCGTCAAATAGCGCCCAGCATCAAATGGCGTATGTCATCAAATGGCTCATAACTTCCACGTGTGAGCTTCCTCGAGAAGCTCAGTCGTTAGTCATAATGACTGACAACAGAACAGTCGAGAAAAATCCTTTCAAATCCCGAGCGTGCGACGCTCGAGGAGGATTGTATCAGATCATTCATCAGGATGGTTGTTAGTTACTCTACATCATTTATCATTGGGAAAAAATGATCAACTCCTCACAGAAATCAATGCTCAGCACGTTTCACAATTGGTGCCTATCAATAATATGCGCCATTCATCAACTGGCGACAATTAATTAACTACTATCATCCAGAAGAAGGTAAAGATGATGTGGCGCACATGCCACTAATCTCGAAGAACGTACACATAATACTGTCCATGACCAAGCACACTTTTCTCACAGAATGCCATGCATCTCACAAGTTTAGCTAACCGTTCGTGCAAATAGATGAAACAAAATATGGTACGCCAAATAGTACAAAATTAGCCTAATTTGTACGTGCACCAATCATTGTAACTACCTGGCAGTTATCCTAAAACTCTATAAATAGGGTTCAAAATCACTTCTCAAGGAGAATTAATGATTATAATCTTTTGACAAGGCTTCTGCAGCACGCTCAAGAGCTTTTTTTCTCCGACATCACATCGTCCAAGGGATAAAATAATTGTCTACTGATCAGATTCCTATAGTTGTACTTCCCCAGAATCAAATTGTACTTTGTACTTTCTTTTTTTACTTTGTATTTAAGTCTTTTTCTTAAACTTTTGTTCTCGCAAATAGTTCAAAAAATAATTCTAATTGATTCTAACACCGAAATTGCATTATATAGGTCTTATGTGCCATTTAAAAATAATTAGCACATGGGAACTCAATTGAGTGGAACACCATTGCCATTTGCGTAGTAGGCTAGAAATGAGTAAAACCATATATTGGGTCAAATGATTTGGTTAAGAGTTGCGCCTTAATTACTATCTTAAAAAAATAGTCAAATTTTACGATAGAGATTAAAATGACAATTTTACCCCTAACGTTGTACATTAAAAATATAGCACAAGAAACATATTTGGATGTGATGCTATAACTGAAGGCGACTTGTCTAGAATTTAAATATGGAATTAGATTTGAGAAATCGATAGTTGTTGTGCTTCAAAAATCAACGCTATGGTAAAGTACTATCGTCATAATTAAAAATATATGGTCATATATATAAATCATATAAAATAAATAAAAATCAAAAATTAGGGTGCTTACATCCATGAAGGCAGCAGAGGCATTTGTTAGGCCAAACAACATTACCAGGAACTCATAATGGCCATATCGAGTGCAGAAGGCAGACTCCAACATGTCTAGCTTGATCTGGAGTTGATGGTAATCCGATCGAAGATCAATCTTCAAAAACATTGAGGAACCTTATAGTTGATGGAATAATTCGTTTATGTGGGGTGGTGGATATTTGTTCTGGATTGTGGCTTTTGTCAACTCTCGAAAGTCAATGCACAGATGCATCGATCCTTTTTTTCTTAAGGAACAACGCTGGCGCTCCCTATGACGAAACGCTAGGCCGAATGAATCCATTGTTGAACACTTCTTACAATTGGACCTTGAGTTCCTTCAGTTCTGTAGGGACCATTCTGTATGAAGCCTTAGTGTAATAGCCAATAATAATGGTTTTAATTAACAAATCATTTTGAGAGCAAATGATAATAATAATTTCCTAGACAAATTTTAAATATTTATGCCCTAATTAATTTTTGTATGGTTTTAATTAATGGATCATTCTGTATGGTTTTAATTCTTACAATTTTTATTTTAAATATTTATGCCCTAATTAATTTCCTAATAATAATATTAATAACAAATGATAATAATAATAACAATAATAATGGTTTTAACTAAATTCTTTTATATAAATTTTGTATTTTACCTAGATAAATTTTTTGCAATTGTAAATTAGAATGTGCAACCTCATGGGGCTATGTAGCAAACCGTGGGGGCTAGGTGTCAAATGCCTAGACATATGGCACTACCAAGTGCCACATGGCTAGGGTGCATGAGGAGAAGGCTCTTTAAGTGCCACCTCACCCCCTCTCTTCTTCATTTATTCTTCCTCATCTTCCTCTATTTCTTCTCCATTCTTCTTTATTCCTTCACCTTACCCTCTTCTCCACCTCCCCTCTTCTTTCTACTTCTACTATTGCTCATGTTGCTGCAACTACTGTTGCGGCTGCCGTTGCTACCGCCGTCGACCACCACCACTGCCGCCGTCGTCGTCGGCCACACCCCCTCCAACACCATCTCCTCCTTCTTATCCTCCTCTTCTACGCCCTCAAACCTAGGTAAAGGCCCTCTTTTCTTTCTCCTTCTCTTTTAGTATCAAAACCTAGGTCAAATTTTTTTTAATGGGTTTCATTTTGGGATTTATGGTTTATATTCAAAAATTTGGAAGAACTGAAATCAAACCTAGGTGCATTCCAAGGATCCAAGGCAAGTCCTCTTTCCCTCTGATCTCTTTGAAATTTTGCTCAAATTTAATCTTCTTAAAATTTTGCTCAAATTTGATCTTCTTGAAATATTGCTCAATTTTGATCTTGTTGAAATCAATATATATATTTCTAAAATTTGTGAAAACTTATGGTAGATTCAACCTTGTGAGAATAGAATATGGATATATACATGAAATTTTGAAAGAACCTACGTTTGGACACAATACATAGGACACAACCCGAATTGGACACTTCGAATCTAATTTTATTTTATATATATAGAGATGCGTGGATAAAACCTATGGAATATATATATATATATATATATATATATATATATATATATATATATATATATATATATATATATATATATATATATATGTATGAAATATATATGTATGCAAGGACACCTACATATATTTGTACATATACATATACACACCTTCACACATTATGTGGACACAAACTCATGTACTTATATTTATATGGACACTTACAAGTCTTGAAATAACTTAAGGACTCAACCTTTATATATATATATATATATATATATATATATATATATATATATATATATATATATATATATATATATATATATATATATATATATATATATGATTTTTATATTTCTTTGTATGGTATGTATGTACATGAGTTAGTTTTCAATTTCAGCATATTATTTCAATTATGTCCATACTAAAAATTATGCTTAATTTATATATTTTAGCATGATTAACTTGTCAGAATAGGTGTTTTTGGGTATCCATATGTTAAGGTAAACCTACACCCATTAACATTCAATATTAAACTCCTTTTGCATCTTCAAGAAGCATATAAAAAATATATTTTAATGTGTAGTGACATTGGTATTTAGATGTTGAGTATCATTATATTGCCAATAATTGCGATTCTTGAACTTGGATAGCATTTAAAAAAGGGCAATTACTAAAATTAAACTATATTGCTTGCTTGCTTGCCAAGGTAAGGAATCTTTAACTTAATTTCATTCTATATAATGTTGCATGAGTTTCCGGTATTGAGAGTTGCTCCACCGAAAGGGTCAACGTACCCGGTAATATATAAATATATTGCATGGTACTGGTGTTTAGGGTTACTCCACCGAAGGGGTCAGCATACCCGATTATTAATATTTTGTCTGTTGTAGAAATTTTGAAGTCAGTAAATACAAAGGAGACTCTGCCCAAATTTTCAATAATTTTGGGAGTTAGTTAAATTAAAGGATTCAAAAATAATACCGTTATACCTAGACCCTAGAATTTCGCAAAAGACTTTCGATATTATCAAAAAGGATTGACAATTGAAATTAATTTAATTAGAGTTTATAGGATAGAAACCATTAGGCGAGGGAGAACAACCTAGATATCACTTAATTAGTTCCACAACATAATTATAACCAAAGCTAATCTGTACGTGAGCTCATCCATAGGGCCTTACGAATTGAGTATGTAAGGCTTATCTCACTTAGCCCATGAGAGGCAGGGCCTTATTTTAATAATCGTGCCACTAAGTTATAAATTACTATTTTGCCTAAGAGAGGGAGGGCTGGATTAAACTCGTATCGTCAGATATTTACACCTATTTCTACAGTAACATCGAGTAGGTGAATTTTTCTAAGTCCAAGAGAGACTTAGCTTATTTAAGCCCAAGAGAGGCAGGGCTAGATTCTAAGCACCGTGCCACCAAGTCACAGTCTGATTCCTGGTATACGGGATTGTTGTCGAAAAACTAGTTAGGTAGATATTCCCAGAGTTGTTCTCCAAATTGTATTTCACTTAGGAAAGACTAGTTCTTGTTCATTGTTGTCAAATATGCTTGTCTGAGTTACTATGTTAGACAAAGAGGACTAGTATTAGAAAATTCAATTTATAAAGCATGAATTTAAAAACTTACTTTCCTAAATTTTGTTATAAATTATTTCATTTTATTCCTTATCATATTTCCATTTTCTTTAGCCGTTCTTGACCGAGGACTTTCTGTCATTCTGACAACCTAGTATTGTTCACTAAGGGAAGACAAAGGCTCAGCAGAAATGTTGCCTCTTTACAACGAGGACGAAATCAGGGAGTAAACTATTAGGAGAACTCATGACGACAGATATCATTTTGTAGCCTGTCGATATTTGTAAATTAATATTTTATTGTAATAACTTGTATAAGATGTACTTCTAGAAAATAGTTTGTTTATAATAGCTATAGTTTGTGGAATAAAATGTGTTTAGTTATTTCAAGTATTTTCTATTCTAGAATATTACAGGCGACAATCGCAAATGCTGGTACATATGTATTTATATGTTGCGTTGCCTGGAGATGATGTTGCATACCCGGCTCACCATATTCTGGGAGTGGGGCGTGACATGTCTTCTAGTGGTGGCCCATGCAGGTCAGCAAAAGAATAGAAAATCTAGGATAGGATGTAGCTCAGTCTTAATAGAAGGACCCTAAAGAACCTTAGGGTAAGAAATATCCCGCAAGTTTTATTTCTCGACTATGTTCCGTTCCACATACCCTATAGATCTTTACCTAATGGATTTCCTATAGTGAT
>JANAVB010041919.1:17500-210270 GCA_029216955.1 Iris pallida
AGCAAAAATGTTGCCTCTTTACAACAAGGATGAAATTAGGGAGTAAACTATCAGGAGAACTTCATTACGACAGATATCATTTTGTAGCCTGTCAACATATATAAATTAATATGTTGCTGTAATGACTTGTATAAGATGTACTTCTAGAAAATAGTTTTTGTGTAATAGCTATAGTTTGTGGAATAAAATGTGTTTAGTTGTTTCCAGTATATTCCATTCTAGAATATTACAGGCGACAATCGTAAATACGGGTACAGAAGTATTCGTATGTTGCGTAGCCTGGAGATGATGTTGCATACCCGGCTCACCGTATTCTTGGAGCGGGGCATGACACTTAGAAATTGGTCTGGTATCGGAAAAGATATCGATGGTGAACTTGATTTCTCGATTAGGTGGCAAACTGGGTAGCTCGTCCAGGAACACGACAAAAATTCTGCCACAAGGTTAGTTTTGTAGAACCCTAGAGGGGGGGTGAATAGGGAAATAAAAAATAACTAGAGCACAAGAAGCAATATATAACAAATAAAAGGAGAGAGTAAGAAGATCAAATACAAGATGTATCCTGGTATCCTCACTTGAGGCAATCCAGTCCTGAAACTCTCTCCGGCTTAAATCCACTATTTAATCAAATAGTACACACGAGTTTGGATCCGAAGAACTCGCCAACTTTAACACGAGTTTGGATCCGAAGACTCGCCAACTTCAATACATGAGTTTTCTTACGAAGGCTCGCCAACTTCAAACAAATGAGAAGAGAACTGGTTGATCTTCTAATACGTGAAGATCGAAAATTACAACTCTTAAATACTCTAGCACTATGGGAGAGGATGATAATTAAAAGCTTGGTAGAGTATTAATGGTGGTGCTCTTGGTTGTTTGGAAAATTTATAGTAAGAGTTGGTGAAAGTTTCATGAGAGAGAAGGCTTTCATTTTTAGGGAAACCAAGAGTATGTGGCATTTAATGCTCCTGGATACAACATGACCGGCATACCGGCGGTATGCACTGGCATACCGTCTGTATGCACCGGCATAGCGTCGGTATACCGGTCACCCAGTAACGGTCATATTAATATCCGTTGGGAGCATTTAATGCTGCCATTAATGCTAGTCAAAACAATTCAAAAATTGAATATTTGTAACCCAGTATACCATCGGTATGCCGCGGCATACTGTCGGTATACCGAAGTTTTATCACAGAACGTTTTTAGGCAAACAAAACGGTATACCGTCGGTATGCCGGAGCATACCGTTGGTATGCCGACGTTTTGTCACAGAACGTTTTGTGGTCCACAAAACGGTATACCGTCGGTATGCCGGAGCATACCGTCGGTATGCCGACAATTTTTTGCAGAAAGTTTATGGACGATAAAAATGGTATACCGCCGGTATGCCGGAGCATACCGCCGGTATACCGCTCTGTAAGATATTGATTTTTGACTTATGCTTTTAGTTGTCATCCAACCTTAAGTGTTTACAGATATAACTAGACCTTGTATAGACTTGAAATCTTTAAGCAGTGTAGGAAGCCGTCTGTGCAATGAGAGCCGGTATCTGCTTCAGTCTTCAATGCAAAGCATGGTAGTACTTGAAAGGATAGACTTTATACAGTAGAGCTTCTGAGAAGATATGAATCTGAAGACATAGAAAACTAAACTACGAAGATGCTGTTAATATATCAAAATAAAATGTGCCAACAATCTCCTCCATTTTGATAATTGACAAAATAGAGAGATAGCATCTTCAAGGAGTAACTCCCCCGTAGGTAGACAACTCCCCCTCAATATGTTTTCTCCCCCTTTGTCACTTAGTCAAAGATGGAAAAAGTAATAATGATAAAAATAGCATAAATATGGAGCACAGTAACATAGATAAAAGCATGTATTTGATAGATAAGTTGGAAATTGAATACATGCAGGACACCCGTAACAAACTTCGAAAGACCAAAGTAAAAACTCTCCTCTACGAGAGTTAGCAAGACAGTAAAAACAGATAACAAGTCCCCGTAGGACTGCAAACAACAAGTAACAACCAACCACTGGTCCCCGAAGGACCTCAAAAGACAGAAAAAGACACAAACGAACTAAGACAACCATTTATTCGACACCACCAACAAAAGGAAGCAACCCCTACTCGTCAGTCGGATCATCTCCACCATCCTGAGCCTGGTGAAAAGTGCCAAAAGGATCAATGCCATCCGGGTACATGAAACCGTAGGCATTGGGATCGGGAAAGTGGGAGGCCTGGTACATTGGATCCTGAAGATTTAGATCCAGAAAAGCATTCCGGTCCTGAAGAGTGCGCTGAATAAAATAGGCCTGGTCATGGAAGCGGGACTGAATCAGAGTGCCAAGGCCACGAGTGTTGGCTCGCATCTGCTCCTCCGCCTGAGCCATATGCATGTCGAAGTGTTGCTGAGTCAGCGGCATGTAGCGGCCGGAGGCAGGAGGAGTAGAGGCGGGTGTGGCAGGAGTGGAAGCTGGCGGCTCTTGGGAGAAGGAGGCACGGGATGTGGAGGCACCACCAATAGAGCAAAAAACAGCGAAGAAAGATGGGACGACATCCGAGTAGCATTCGGAGAGGTCGACTTGCTTGGCTTCCAATATGAGAGTGATGAAGGAGCCATAATAGAGATTCTGCTTCCCCGCTGGCAGGACGCCAAAAAATGCATGGAGAAGAGTCTTAGAGAAGGAGAAGGGCTTCCTCGAGTACAAGTAGTACATGCATACCAAGGCGTCACCAGTGATGGCATCATACTTTCCGTCCTTAGGATAAAGTGTGTGGCACAGAATCCTATGGAGCTCGTAGTAAAATGGCTCCAGTTGAGCGAAAAGAGCAGAGATAGCAGGAGGGTTTGGGCTCTTGCAAATAATAGCACAGAAATCGTCAAAGGAGACCGATGACGTAGAATGAAGAGCAGCCAAGCACAGTAGAGCCTCTCCTCTGTCCGAGATGCCAAGAATGCTGGAGAGATAACGAGCCGTCAGGCGGAAATAACGGTCGTTGACCATCGTCTCAATGGCTCCGTTCTCCATGTCCAGGATCATGTTGCAGTAGAAGAGACGAACGGCGGCGGGGTAGACAGGCACCTGATGCCGAAGAAGGGAGGAGATTCCAGCCATCTCGAAGAGAGAAATATGGCCGGGGAAGAGATTCCAGTTAATGGCACGGCCTTTGTAAATGTTATGGTGCACGAAGTGGTTAAACCAAGATTCAGCGGCCAGGGGAGAGGTGAAGACCCGCTGATCGTAGCCATGGGGGAGAGCCACCGGGGTGAAAGGATTCGACGCGAAGGAGGAGGAACGAGCACGCTTGGGGCAGCCATTGGGAGAAGAAGATAGGTGGAGAGGGAAGCAGGATTTTGAGAGGATGATAGTGGTGGAGGAAAAGGTAGAAGAAAATATGGATTTTAAGTAGAAGGAGGGAAGGGGAACGGTTATGGAGTTGGGAAGGGGAAGGGTGGGTTAGAAATGATGGAGATAAAGGAGGAGTTATGGGGAAGTAGAAGGGATAGGTAGTTGATGTGATGGTAAGTTATGATATGGGGAAGAGGAGGGGAGGAGGTGGTTAATAAATAGGGAATAGATTGATGTGAAAGGTAATTAAATGAGAAGGATGAAGAAAAGAGAGAATGGAAGAAAAGGTGGGTCCCGTGCTGGATGTGACTCAGCAGTCCGCCGCGCACCGATATACCGCCGGTATGCCGATGTATGCCGACGGTATACCGAAGTTTGGCACAGAACCTAATTCTGAGCCAAAAATGGCATGCCGTCGGTATACCGCAGTATACTGTCGGTGTGCCGGCCGAGAAGAACTATGAGTCAAAATTTAAAATGCTTAATTCTCGGCAAAGAAAAACGAAGCGATCTTCCGGGAGCGGTTTGGTAAAAATATCGGCTAACTGATAAGTAGTGTCAATAAATTCAAGACGAATATCCCTCTTTTGTTGATGGTCACGAAGAAAATGGTGTCTAATTTTAATGTGCTTCGTACGTTAGTGACAAATCGGGTTTTTCGTGAGATTGATCGAGCTAGTGTTATCACATTTAATAGGGGTGCAAGTATGAGAAATGTCATAATCTATAAGTGTTTGTGACATCCAAAGAATTTGTGCACAATAGCAACCGGCCGCAATATACTCGGCCTCAGTGGTTGAAAGAGCAACAGAATTTTGTTTCTTACTAAACCACGATACCAAAGATTTCCCAAGGAATTGGCATGTGCCGCTAGTGCTTTTTCGGTCAATCTTGTATCCGGGAAAATCTGCATCCGAAAACCCGTAAAGCTCAAATGATGAAGATTTTGGATACCAAAGGCCGATGTTCACGGTACCTTTGAGATATCGAAAAATACGCTTTACGGCACATAAGTGCGATTCCTTTGGATTTGCTTGATAACGTGCACAAAGACATACACTAAACATGATATCAGGACGACTAGCAGTTAGATAAAGTAAACTACCAATCATACCTCGATACTTACGGATGTCAACCGATGTGCCATCTTCATCATTGTCAAGCTTTGTCGTTGTTGCCATAGGAGTCCTCATTGATTTGGATGAGTCAAGTTCGAAACGCTTGAGGAGATCCTTTGTATATTTTGCTTGATTGATGAAGGTCCCTTTGGGTCCTTGTTTGATTTGTAATCCCAAAAAGAATGATAGCTCATCCATCATACTCATTTCAAATTCTTTCTGCATAACTTTAGCAAATTCTACACAAAGTGTATTGTTAGTAGAACCAAAAATAATGTCATCGACATAAATTTGAACCAATAAAAGAGTGCCATTATGGAATTTGATAAAAAGTGTTGTGTCAACCTTGCCCTTAGAAAAATTGTGTGAAACAAAAAAGGAGCTAAGGCGCTCATACCAAGCACGGGGAGCTTGTTTGAGGCCATAAAGGGCTTTGTGGAGTTTGAACACGTGATTAGGAAACTAAAAATCTTCAAAGCCAGGAGGTTGTTTTACATAAACTTCCTCTTTAATAATACCATTTAGAAAACACTCTTAACATCCATTTGAAAGAGTTTAAAATTATTAAAACAAGCAAAAGCACATAGCATACGAATGGATTTGAGACGAGCAACCGGAGCATAGGTTTTGTCATAGTCAATGCCTTCCTCTTGGTTATAGCCTTGAGCAACCAATCGGGCTTTGTTTCGAGTCACTAACCCATCTTCATTAAGTTTATTTCGAAACACCCATTTAGTTCCAATAATGGAATGATTGCTAGGTTTGGGACAAGTTCCCAAACCTTGTTTCGCTCAAATTGATTTAGCTCTTCTTGCATCGTTATCATCCAAAATTCATCAAGAAAAGCATCATTAATATTTTTAGGCTCTATTTGAGAGATAAAGGCCACGTTTGCACAAAGATCACGAGTTGAGGATCTAGTGCTAACACTGGAGGAAGGATCCCCACTGATAAGTTCCTTAGGATGATTGGTGACAAATCTCTATTCTTTTGGGAGATCCTTTTGAGGAGGCTCGAGAGGTGGAGACTCTTTTGTTTGAGGAGTCACAACTTCATTGTTAGATGAAGAAGGGCGATCTCCAATAGAGGAGTTCACCAACCCAAACGAGATGTCATCAATTTCATCGGAAGAGGAGAATGTAGAAGAGTTAAGTTCATTAAAAGAGACATTGATTGACTCTTCGACAACAAGACTTCTTTTATTAAAAACACGAAAACCTTTACTATGAGTAGAGTATCCAAGGAATATTCCTTTATAGGCTTTTTCTTCAAACTTGCCTAGGTTATCCTTGGTATTCAAAATAAAACAATTACAACCAAAAAATTTAAATTATTCAATAGAGGAAATTTTGTCAAACCAAAGCTCATAAGGAGTCTTCTTAGAAATAGGTCTAATCAAGACCCTATTTATAACATGACATGCCGTGTTAACGTCTTCCGCCCAAAAATATTGGGGGAGCTTATATTGGTTTAACATAACCCTGGCCATATCGCCAAGGGTTCTATTCTTTCTCTCCACAACACCATTTTGTTGAGGAGTTCATGGACAAGCAAAATCATGTCCAAAACTATTCTTTTCACAAAATCTTTTGAAATCGGCATTGTCAAATTCTTCTCCATAATCACTTCTAATCTTGTTAATAGAAAAACCTTTCTCATTTTGAACACGTTTATAAAAAGCAACAAATTCACGAAAAGTATCACTTTTGCAAGTAAGAAAAATAACCCAAGTAAATCTCGAAAAATCATCAACCAAAACAAAGGCATAAAGCTTGCCTCCAAGACTAGCAACTCTACTAGAACCAAAAAGATCCATATGAATAAGTTGAAGAGGTCTAGAGGTACTCACAGAGTTAATGGATTTAAAGGATGACTTGGTCAACTTACTCTTCTCGCATTCTTCACACACCATATCCATTTTGAACGGGATAATTGGGAGTCCTCTTACGAGCTTCTTGGTAGCAAAACGAGAAATAGTATCCATGTTGGTATGTCCAAGCCTCATGTACCAAAGCCAACTCACATCGTTCTTATCAACTAAGCACATGTCATTGTTAGTGTCTTCGACAAGATATAAAACATAGATATTATTTTCTCTAATGCCTTCATAAACAATAGATCCACTTGAACTATCGTTAATGAAACATTTGAGCTTAACAAACTTGATATCATAACCATTATCGGTAAGATGATTAATACTAAGAAGATTGTGTTTATGATTAGTAACAAGACACACATTCTTAATACAAGGATAAGGAGGGAAACCGACATTACCATTTCCTATAATGTGACCTTTAAGATTGTTAACAAAGGAGATGTGTCCTTCCTTCTTCATCGATAGCGTTGTAAATAATGAAGCATCCCCGGTCATGTGCCGTGAACAACCTCTATCGAGAATCCACTTGCTTCTAGCATGAGAAGGACTCTTCACCTACAACATAAGTTGAAGATGAACATTTTGGTACCCATGATAGTATGGGTCCTTGAGTGTTAGTCTTAGGAACCCACTTGAAAACTTTCTTATCAACTAGTTTCCTTGTATGACAATAATTGGTCGTATGTCCAAGCAAGCCACAGTAGTGGCAAATCATAGAGGATTTAGAAGAAGATGTGTGAGAATCATGTATATGTGAATCTTTAGTACGAGGAGTTCTAACATTAGTATTATGATGATGATAATAGAAAGCATGATGCGAAGTGTTTTTCTTAACAAATGGTCATTTCCTTGTGTTAGAAAAGGATTTGTGTGTAGTGTTCATGTAAGAAGTATGCCTAGCATTATGATGAGTGTGGAGGTGTCTTGGAGTATGCATGTGAGTAGTGTTCTTATTACCTAGTTTCTTACTCTGTACAAGAAGATCATTATATTTAATAGAAGTATCATATTCTCTCCTATTAGCATCTTGAACCTTATGCATGGCAAATTCATAAGCTCTTCTCATGGATTGAATCTTCTTATCCTTTTTCTTGATGGTGACAAGGAATTCTTGAAACTTGAGTCGTAAAGACTCTATCTCGTCCGTGTCAGAAGCAGGAGATTTTCCCTTTACATCAATAATGATGCTTGAGAGTCTTTCTACTTCAAGTTGAAGAGCATCAACCTCTTTTAGAGATTTCTTGTATTTATTCCTAACACCTTTGTGTTCTTCATGCAATTCAAGGATGGCTTTCTCCAAGTCATCATAAGTAAGAATATTTAAGGAGAGATCATCAAGTACCTCATCGGTTGCCATGAGAAAAAGGTTGGGATTGTATTTGTACTCTTTGTCGTTGTCGGAATCGCTTGCGTCACTCTCACACCAAATGCTTGTGTTGGCGAATTTCCTGGAGGACGAGCTTCCCTTGCTAGGCTTCTCGTACTTGCTTGAGTCTTTTCTTATCATCGGACAGTCCCTCTTGATTTGTTCAGGTCTTCTGCATTGATAACACGCCGAATCTTTCTCATTGTCCCGTCTGAAGCGGTTGGCTTTGTTAAATTTGAGGAACTTCCGGAAGTGCTTAGCTGTGAGAGCTATTTCTTTATCGTCGTCCGAGTCATTGTCGTCGGAGCTATCCTTGGAGTAGGACTTTATAACTTTGAGAGCAAGAGACTTCTCCTTCTATTTGGTCTTCTCCTTCTCCATCTCTTGTATGGAGGATTCCTCTTGATCCTTCAAATCGAGTTCATGAGTCATTAGCTTACCCATGAGGGTCTCAAGGTTCATGACTGTCAGGTCGCTTCCCTCAATGATTACGGTAGCTTTAGGACTCCAAACTTTTGTTAAACCTCTAAGAATTTTTCTGATATTTTTATTAGCAGGATATTCCTTACCAAGAGAAGAGAGAGGATTAATAATATCACCAAAATGAGTAAACATGTAAGTAATAGATTCATCATGCTTCATCTTAAAGGAATCATATTCTTGCGTGAGTCTACTAATCTTGGATTCTTTCACTTGTGAAGTACCCTCGTGTGTGACTTCAAGTAACTTCCAAATCTCATTGGAAGTCTTACAAGTAGAGATTCTGTTGAATTCACTACTATCGAGAGCACAATAAAGAGCGTTCATAGCCTTGGCATCTCGACTAGCAAGCTTCTTGGTGTTTTCAGTAAGTGTGTCCCTAAGGGTGTCAGATGCAATATCCTCAATAACTCTGGAAGGAGTAGGAAGACCATTTATCACACAATCCCATAAATCAAAATCTATGGACTTCAGATAAATACTCATCCTAATCTTCCAGTAGTTATAGTTGGTTCCATCAAATAGGGGAGGCCTATTTATGGAGTGTCCCTCATTGTGGAAGGTGTTGATACTAGGGTTAGTGACCATGGATCACTCAAAGGGTGTAAATCCAAATCAAGAGAACAAAGCTCTGATACCAATTATAGAACCCTAGAGGAGGGTGAATAGGGAAATAAAAAATAACTAGAGCACAAGAAGCGATATATGACAAATAAAAGGAAAGAGTAAGAAGATCAAACACAAGATATATCCTGGTATCCTCGCTTGAGGCAATACAGTCCCGGAAGTCTCTCCGGCTTAAATCCACTATTTAATCAAATAGTACACACGAGTTTGGATCCGAAGAACTCTGTAACTTCAACACTAGTTTGGATCCGAAAACTCGCCAACTTCAACAGACGAGTTTTCTTACGAAGGCTCGCAAACTTCAAACAAATGAGAAGAGAACTTGTTGATCTTCTAACACGTGAAGATCGAAAATTATAACTCTTAAATACTCTAGCACTTTGGGAGAGGATGACAATTAAAAGTCAAAGCAATTCAAAAATTAAATATTTGTAACCCGGCATACCGTCGGTATACCGACATTTTATCACAGAACGTTTTTAGGCAAACAAAACGGTATACCGTCGGTATGTCGGAGCATACCATCGGTATGCCGACGTTTTGTCACAGAACGCTTTGTGGTCCACAAAACGGTATATCGCCGGTATGCCGGAGCATACCATCGGTATGCCGACAATTTTTAACAGAAAGTTTGTGGACGATAAAAACGGTATATCGCCGGTATGCCGGAGCATACCGCCGGTATGCCGCTCTGTAAGATATTGATTTTTGACTTATGCTTTTAGTTGTCATCCAACCTTAAGTGTTTACAGATATACCTTGACCTTGTACAGACTTGAACTCTTTAAGCAGTGTAGGAAGCCTTCTATGCAATGAGCACCGGTATCTGCTTCAGTCTTCAATGCAAAGGATGGTAGTACTTGAAAGGATAGACTTTATGCAGTAGAGCTTCTGAGAAGATATGAATCTGAAGACATAGAACACTAAACTACGAAGATGCTGTTAATATATCAAAATAAAATGTGCCAACAAGTTTGACCTACATTTGCACCATCCTGTCTCACGTTGTGAACGGACGCCAAGTATCCTTCGCAGCCGAAATACAGCATCCTCTGAACAAAAATTACCGATATCACTATGTACGACGCCAACGCTTCACTGTAGAAGCATGGAAAATACAAAAGAAAAGGACTCATGCGGCCAGGAAAGATCCATGCGGCTCAGAAAACTCATGCGGCTCAGGGAGTCATACGGCATAAGGAGCTATGCGGCCCGAGGCATTCCATGCGGCTCAGAAGACACGTGGCCTGACAGTGCTCCCCTCCGACCCATGCTGTATTAATTGCTTTGACAGCTGACCCCTCTGAAAAGTTGACAGCCCTGACACAAAAGCAGGTAATTATGACTCTGTCATAATGATGAATCTCTAGGGAAGAGAAAAAAGGATCTCTGACACAAATCCCCCGAGAGCCATAAAAATGCCACGTGGCTTTGCCACGTGGGCGTTCGTATGCGGCTCACTTCTCATGCGGTTCAGAATGAATGCTATACGGCTCAGGTTAAGAAAGCCTCATGCGGTTCGAGCAAAGAACTTCTCATGCGGTTCAGAGTGAATCTGTCCTATGCGGCTCAGGCCAAGAAAGTCTCATGCGGCTCGAGCGAGGACTTCCCATGCGGTTCAAGAGGATCATGTCCATGCGGCTCAGGCGGATATGTACCTATGCAGCCCACAAGGATTACTCCTCTGTGGTTCGAGGGCTCAAGTGAGGGCCACTGTCCAGGCAGCCCTGACACGTGGGCTTAACCATATGCGGCTCAAATTCATATGCGGCTCACTCGTCATGCGGTCCAGATCCCCCCAGCAGCTCCTAGGACACGTGTCCTAAATCGATTAATTCCTCAGATTTGCTGCCATTAAAGATTGGGTCAAATCCCAATAATCTGGGACACGTGGCAGAAGAATAGATCTAATTTATTCGCAGATATCAGAAGATCATTTTAAGGAAGATTTATTCCAATCAGCATTAATTGCTAATAGGATTTGGTGTAATCTACACCTAATGGCTCGAATTTATCACAATCAGAAATGAACGGCCTGGATTGACCAATCCCCAGGCCGCTGCCATCTCCAAGAGCTAATCATTGGCAACCCTAATGACCAGATCCCACTATTATAAATAGCAAGGTGCCATGCCCTAGTAAGATATACAAAATCAGAGAGAAATACTTATATACAGAGAGACTTCCCAGTAGTCAGAGAAAAAACTACACAGAGAAAGAGAGAAGCCAGAAGAGCAACAGAGGAGCAAGAAGAGCATTTCTTCGTCAACGCCAACCATCTTTTCACAAGGAGCCAAGGCTGCATACCGATCGTCCAAGGAGTAAGGCAGGGCTGCCGTCGCCTTCCCGAGCCTCTATCGTTACCCCCCAGAATCTAAATTAAATAATTGTACTTAGACTGCTGTACCTAGGTTTTTGTCCCTAGGCTTTCTTTGTACAAGCGAGTTTGTAACGTGAAGTAAAAGTTCGGTCCTCCGATAATCGTTCTGTTCTTTTATATTTCATGGCAAACACGATGGCGACTATGCTGGGGACTAACTTCTCCATGGCTGAGGAGTTGGTGACACAATCGGATGCAGCCAAGCTTGGCTCCACGCAACAAAAAATGGTTGCCCGGTTCGACCAACAGGCGTTCGAAGAAATGCTCTCCGACAAAAGCACTGGCCCGGTCCAGAAGCAAGCCCGCTCAAAGAAGGCCCGTAAGGAGTGGAGACCCCGATCCTTCGTTCCTACTGAAGCTCTTGCGAAGATACCCTCTGTTGTTCAAGACGGCGAGCAAAATTCCCCTGCGGCCCCACTTCAGATCGTAGACGACTCTGCTGTCCCCAAGTTCGGCAGAAGAAAATACTATGATGCTGGACTTGCAGGGGCAAAGAGAAACTCTATGAGATCCGAGCCGCATAAGGGTATCAGCCGCAGGGAGAAAACTCATGCGGCTACATCCTCCAGCCGCATGAAGAAAACTCATATCTGTCAGCCGCATAGCTTATGCGGCTACAGTTGCCAACCACACGGATGAAACTTGTGCGGCTATGGGAGTCAATCGCTTGAAGAAAACCCATGCGGCCATAATTGCCAACCGCATGCGGCCAGCCTGTACGGTCGTGACTCCTAGCCGCACAAAAATAATTCATCCGACGGCAGAAGACAACCGCATGCAGACAGCCTGCACGGTATCCAATCTGGCCGCATAGCATCCGTTTCACGCTTCTCTCGATCAGTCTTCGACCGTCTCTCATACGGCCCTGACCCTGATGGTTCTCTGGATGATAAGCCAGATTCTGTGGTATCCAACTTGGACTCCTCCTATTACGCACCCACAAGTGCTAAAAGGAGGAAGTCTAGGGCAGCGCGGGCTCATCAGGCCCAGTCAGCTATCCCAACCTCTGACTATCAGGGCGTCCCGTTGACTATCACACGGGCCTCAGATGGAAAGTTGTATACAACCTCTCGAGTCCAGCCCCCGGCGGTAAACAGACAGAGTGGTTTCTCTGACCTGCGGGAGGCGATCCTCCATAAACGCAAGGAAAGAGGAGGAGTGTCGGCGTGCAAAGAGTCCTCGCTTGAACATCGCTACACCCAAATCATCGTCAACAGCTGCTGCAACAACGCGGCAGTAACGAAAGATCGGTCGTCCGTCTTCCAAAGGCTACAGCAACCGAGCTCAGAAGATGAGGCACCTCCTGTTGTCTCCTGTAATTCCGTTCAAAAGGTCCTCGCCGAAAGGAGAGGAAAAAAGACAATGATCTCCAGTCCCAAGATATCAACCACTACAGCTAAGAAATTGTCGGCTAAACGGTTGCCCTCCACCGGAGTATACCAACACACCCGTTCGAAGACAAAATCTGTTGTAACGGGAGATTCATCGTCCACGTCCCTGGGGGTCGTAGGAGCCGGGGGTAGTACTCCTCCGAACGTCCACAATAATCCGATGTTTCAAGGAGGCGAGTCCGGGGAAACAACCCTCCCATTAGGTGCAACAGACGCTGATATCCCTGAGGACATCCGTGACTCTCAAGATGAAACAAGCTCCGAAGCTGGGGGTACTGTTCCTTCTGAGTCCGAACCCAAAGAGAACATTCCCACATATCCTGATGATTTCTCGATGCATGGATACGACTCGGAGGGCACATCCTCCACCACTCATCATGTAAAGACGGTCTTCATGACGGACAGCAATCAAGGTGGTTCCAATGATCGCCAACGCATCGACACTTTGGAGGCCATACTGCACACATTGGTCAAGTCTGTAGACGAGATCAAAGCGGCTCTTCTTACTCTGCAGGGAGTGTCATCTGGCCAAATAAGCGCAGGTCCCGCAATCAATCTAGATTCAAATTCAGCGGCACCAAACCCGGGCAATAATCCTCCTGAAATAACGGCCCCTACCGCGACAGATGAGGCCCAAGAAGTAAGGAGAGAGGTTCAGGAGCTTCGAGCCATGTTCCACGCCCGAGAAAGCTCTCAAGATTTCAGAATACGGCAACCATATCCTGCTGAATGTAGGGATGTTCCGTTCCTACCAAGATATAAGCCGTTCAATATCAACCCATATGATGGCAAGACCTCAACAAGTCGGTACATCACCTACTTCGAGGTCACCACCGACCATCTGCTCTATGATGACGCTTTCCTCACGCGATTTTTCATCGGGGCATTGGAAGGAGTCGCCTTCGACTGGTACCGCAACCTGCCGGACAACTGCATCCACTCCTTCGCTGGCTTCAAACGTTTGTTCTTGGAGAGATTCTATGAGGTAGGGCATGACGTCACAATGTCTACCCTCATGGACGTCGTCCAAGGAGAGAAAGAGCTGACGAGGAATTACATTGAACGGTTTCGTCAAACCGCAATGAAGTTACCATCTGGCAATCTGGATTCCTCCTTGATTGAAATTTGCCAAAAGAGACTACTCCCAACAATTAGTCTCTGGATAGGCGAAAGTCAATTCAAGGACTGAAAGGCTTTTATCATCAGTGCTACAAGTGCCGAAGAACGATTGAGAAAGGCTCACCAACTATGGTTGCACATCTCAAAGGGAGATAACAAGGGCAAGCGTCCCAACACCAACATCGACAATGGGGGTAGCCCCTCCAACAATCGGGATAACAGAGGCAAGCAAGCTATGGTGGCCGACACGGCCCAGTAGCCCGAGTCACAACCAGCAGACAAACAATGGCCTCAAATCACTTACTTTTTTGAAGACGGCCACGTCAAGCCTATCTTGGATATGCTCATACAAGGAGATAGAATTCAGCTTCCTCTACCAAGATGGGAGCCTCGGCCGGCTGATCTGGAGAACCCAAAGTTCTGCCATTACCACCGTTATGTACACCACACTACACACGACTGCTACCAACTGAAACGGTACATCCAAAGCCTCATCGATTCGAACGCTCTGGCCATCGATTTCGAAGAGGTAACCGTAGCAGCCAATATGGTGTCCGTACAATTCGGCAGCTTTCCTCCAACGGAGACTCAAGACGGGGTAATCCCCGTCCCTCTGGCGACGATGGAGATTACCAATCTTCTACCTCCCCGCGAACAGGCTGCTGTTCTAGTACCTCTCACCACCTTACGAGGGGAGGTCATGTGGGTCCATCCAGACTTGGTCTCAGAAGTAACTCGGCCCACACCATCTCCCACCAACAAAAAGAAGAGTAGAAAAGTCAAGACCTGCCACATAATCTCAGCAGACAACGAGGAAGCTACAGCCGTCGTCACACGATCCGGAGCGCAATCCCAACCTGTAGTTGACAACCCAGCCGAAAATCATCAACCCACTACAATTGAAGCTCCGGGACCGGCTCAGCCTTCGACGACCGACAAGCCTAGGCCGAAGGAGACTCGCTTCGACAAATCTCTCCGAAAAGACGCAGCCCAAGGGCTAGAGAGGCCCTACAACTTTGACATCTTAGCACAATTGGCTAACACTCCGGCCAAATTGTCACTGTACGAACTCTTAAGGCTCTCCAAGGACGTTCGTATTGCATTGAGCGAAGCACTCCAAAATGTCGATGCCTATCTGGCTCAATCCAACCTCACCGGGGAGGACTCACCCGTGGATCTCTAAGACAGCGCCTGCACGGGAGCAATGCCCAACATCGTCTTCACTCCGCAGGACATGCTTATCAAAACCAACCTACATGATCGCCCGCTATACTACATAGGATACATCGGCGACGTAAAGGTGGTTCGGATGCACATTGATCCTGGCTCTTCTATAAGCATCATCCCGAAGGGTCTGCTACATCATCTCCGCATCCCAATGCATCGCCTAACACCTACAAGCACCGCCATCAGCAGTTTTAATTCGGGCAGGAGCTACCCTATTGGAAAGATTCGTCTGAAGTGTCAGATTGGCGATCTCCAATCCGAAGTCACCTGCTACGTCATAGATGCAGAAACTTCTTATAAGATCCTCTTGGGGCGCCCATGGATACACGATTACATGATCGTGCCTTCCACGCTACACTAGTGCTTCAAATATGTCGACAAACACGGCTTCGTGAAGACAGAATTTACTGACATCGATCCCTTCAAAGGGGTCAAATCTTACTACTCGGACTCCTGCCTATACGAAAAGTCGAAGAGGCGCCTTGATGAAGGAAATAAACAAGCTGGTACCGAAACGGCCACGGGATCAGAAGAACCTCTGACGATCCACCTCCAAGCCCACAAACCGGGCAAATCCGCACCCCTTACGGCCACGCTGCGTAAGGACGCAATCAGTCTCTCAGCACAGGAAGAACAGATGAGAATCCGGCTGCCAAGGTCCGGCCAAGTGCCGAGGCCCACAACAGGGCCACTTGCCATCAGACTGCCGAGAGTCGGTCAACCCCAAACGGAGAAGCTCAATCCCTCCGATAGACCGCTCACGATACGCCTTCCCAAGAAGGGTCGTCACCCCGATGCGAGGTCTAACACTTATAGCGAACCGGACACTCCTTGCCCCATATCGAATACCAAACTGGGGATGGCTAGTCTACCAACGACTCCACGCTCTGCTCCACCAGTTGAACCTCTAAAGATCAAGCTGACTAGGTCGTCCTCTCAGTCTTCATTTATACAGGGGGTAGCCGAAGAAGAATCAGAACTAGCCAAGTATGTGGCTACCCAAATCGATGTCCCCTCCGCAGATGATGTAATCCCCCTAGAAAAGATACCTTATTTCATCAATAAAGGGCTATCTTTGAACTACATCGAGCTCAATAAACTTTGTACAATGTATGCTATGGAACATGGTACAGGCACCCATCTACACACACAGGTGACAAATGTGCACACCGCAATCCAGCTTATTCCAGCAGAAGACGCTTACCGCATAATCGAGGGAGGGGACCATCCAATCATCTTCGGTCGAAAGGACGATCCGTACCCCTTCACCATAAAAGAAGTTGATCTTGGGTCAGATGCCGGGAAACTGCCTCTGTATCTTTATAGCCCCCAGTCCAAATATCTCATGCAAAAACAGGGATATGATCTAGAGACTACACCAGGTTTAAATTACGGCACTGGACGACGATTACCTTTGAAGCCACCAGTACCGGCTGGCAAGCTACGGGACGACTATAGCAAAACTCGATGTGGACTAGGGTATATAACTCCCACAACGACCCCTGAGAGTTCAGATGAAGAGTGTGACTGGCAGTCACATTCAACTGGGTCACCAACTTCCGACTCGGATACCAGCATCGAAGACATATTCAGACAAATCATGTCAGTCAACATGGCATTCGTCGACGCTTACGAAGAAGACGAAGACATCCCCAAAATCTTCGAGCTAGAGCCATGGGCCCAACAAATTGGACGCACAATGGGAAAAACGATTCGAATTGAGAGAACCTCCTACTGAAGATGAGGTCATACAAGTGGATCTCGGCAGCGAATCTTCTTCAAAACCGATTTTCATCAGTAAAAGCCTAACTGACGAAAAACAGGAGTCGCTGTTAGAACTTGTCAGAGAGTACATTGATGTATTCGCCTGGAGCTATGAAGACATGCCAGGGTTAAATCCTGACATCGCTCTTCACAAACTCAACATACGGCCAGATGCAAAGCCAGTCAAGCAGCAACAACGACGCTTCCGCCCAGGCGTCATGGTTGCGATCAAAGCAGAAGTCAATAAACTAATAGCCAACAGCTTCATTCGTGAGGAGCAACATCCTGACTGGGTTGCCAACATAGTACCCGTCCTCAAGAAGAATAGAAAGATTCGAATCTGTATCGACTTCCACAACCTGAATGAGGCATGTCCGAAAGACGAATTCCCCCTTCCTATCACAGACATCATGATCGACAATACCTGCGGCTTCGAACGTATGTCATTTACGGATGGCTTCTCGGGGTACAACCAAATCAAAATGTCTCCTGATGACGAAAAGCATACATCATTCCGAACGCCAATTGGCACATACTGCTACACAGTCATGCCTTTCGGTTTGAAGAATGCCGGCGCCATCTATCAAAGAGCCATGAGCATCATCTTCAGAGACCACTTACGCAAGACGGTGGAGTGCTATGTTGACGATATAGCCGTTAAGAGCTGCTGTAAAGGAGACCATCTGTAGGAACTAAGGACGGTATTCGATCTAATGCGAACGCACAATTTGAAAATGAACCCTACGAAGTCCTTTCTGGGCATATCCAGCGGAAAGTTCTTAGGCTTCATCATCACTGCAAAGGGTATCCATGTAGACCCTGAGAAGACAAAAGCAATCATGGAGATGGGTCCCCCGAGAAATCTCCGCGAACTCAGAGGCCTCCAAGGGAGGCTAGCCTACATCAGGAGGTTCATTTCTAACCTCTCCGGGCGATGCCGACCATTCACGCACCTCATGAAGAAAGGAGTCTCATTCGTATGGGACGAGGAATGCCAGCGTGCTTTCGACAGCATCAAAAAATATTTGTCAAATCCTCCAGTTTTGGTAGCCCAGGTCCCTGGAAAACCATTTCTGCTCTATGAACGAGCAATGGAACACTCCCTCCGGGCTTTGCTGGCACAAAACAACGACGCAGGCCACGAACAAGCTATATACTATCTCAGCCGAATGATGGTTGGACCCGAGCACCGATTCACCGCGGTTGAGAAGGAATGCCTCGCCTTGGTGTTCGCCATTCAGAAGACGCGGCACTATGTTACCGGACAAACGATACATGTGATCTCACGAGTCAACCCTCTCAGAGTCCTCATGACCAAACCAGGGGCACTTAGCTCTCGACTTGCTACATGGGCAATATTGCTGTCCCCTTATTATATGATCTTCGTCCCACAAAAGGCGATCAAAGGTCAAGCCCTGGCAGACTTTTTAGCAGCCCACCCAGGCTCGGAGTCCTCCAGAATATATGAAGAGATCCCAGACGAGGTCGCCGACTCGCATACAACCTCTCATGATGATATATGGCGGATGTTCTTCGACGGTGCTTCAAGAACTGGACCCAAGGGAAACATTGTCGTCGGAGTCAGGGTGGTGCTGGTCTCCCCTTCCGGATTGGTGATCAACCGTGCCTATTCCCTCACAGAACCCTGCTCTAACAATGTGGCCGAGTATAACGCTCTGGTCATTGGCCTCCAATTAGCAAGAGAGCTGGGGGTAGAATATCTTGAAGCATACGGCGACCCCCAACTAATCGTCAATCAGATCCGGGGCTCATACGAGGTCCGACACGAAGATATGATCCCTTATCACCAAATAGCGATTGACATCATCTCGTCGTTTGAGGGTTTCTTTATCGAACATGTCCCCAGACTCCAAAATATCGAAGCTGACGCCCTAGCAGGCCTTGCCGCTTCCTTAGCGATGCCGAACCACGCTCATCATTCGATTGACGTAATAGGCCACGAACTGGTCTGTCCCAAGAACAACGTTCAACTCGTGGCGAACTATACCGCCCAGACGGTCGACGAAGCACCAGACTGGAGACAGTCGTTCATCGACTTCGTCGTCTACGACATCCTGCCCGAGAACCCGAAGGAAGCCACTTCTATCAGACGGCGTTCTCTCAGATTCTTCTACGATGCAGAGACAAAAATGCTGTATCGCCGCTCCTACGACGGATTATTGCTCCGATGCTTGTCGAACGCAGAAGCCAAAGAAGCACTACGAGAAGCTCATGATGGTGTCTGTTGGGCCCACCAGCCCGGCCCAAAACTACAAGATCGCCTTCGTCGAATGGGCTACTATTGGCCCACGATGGTGGCAGTTGCAATTGACTATGCAAGAAAATACAAAGCCTGCCAAGTCCACGCGGACTTCATCCTCCAACTATCAGAATTTCTACATCCGACAGTGGCGTCCTGGCCATTCGAAGCATAGGGAATGGATATCATTGGTCCAATCACCCCACCTTCCTCCCGAGGACATCGCTTCATACTTGCGATCACTGATTACTTCTCCAAGTGGACGAAAGCTGTCCTACTCACAGAAGTCAAGACTTCGAACGTGATCAGCTTCCTTAAGCATCACGTCATCTACCGTTTTGGACTGCCCCGAAGGAACATCCATGATAATGGTCCGCAGTTTGCAAGCAACGTATTCTATCGATTTTGCGATAAATACCATATTCAGAATGTCGCTTCGACACCATACAACCCGGCAACAAACAGGTTAGCAGAGGCATTCAACAAAACAATCATCAAACTCCTCAAGAAGTTTGTTTCCTCCAACAAGCGCGACTGGAACGATAAGCTCGGCGAATGCTTATGGGCTTATCGTACCACAATTCGGATCGCCACCGGGAATACACCATTCTCTCTAGTGTACGGGAGTGAGGCAGTTCTCCCATTAGAGACTCAAATACCCTTACTCTGCGTCGCCCTCACTTATCAATTAACGACGGATGACAACTACCGACGTCGACTGCAAGAGTTAGAGGCCTTAGATGAAAAGCGCCTCCTAGCTCAGCAAAGGATCGAGCTATACCAAGCACGCATCTCAGGAGCCTTCAACAAGAAGGTCAAAATTAGAACATTCCAAGTGGGCGATCTTGTTCTGGCAGTCCGAAGACCAATGGTCATGACTCACAAGATCGCCGGCAAGTTCCAGCCAAAATGGAAAGGTCCATTTGTCATCGAGGCCGTGTTCTCCAACGGTGCTTACCGCCTCGCCAAGCAGAACGGAGACTTGCTCATATTGCCCGTCAACGGCAAGTTCCTGAAGAAATACTATGTTTAAACAACATTCTCCAGATCATCGAGTCACGTACCCGTTGGTACCACTGAACTCACCCCCTAATTCTCTAGATCATCGAGTCACGTACCCGCTGGTACCACTGAACTCACCCCCTAATTTTCCAGATTTTTGAGTCATGTGTTCGCTGATACCACTGAACTCACCCTCATAGTTTGTCAGATTTCCAAGTCATGCACCCGCTGGTAACTCTGACCTTACACTTTGATTCCAACATTCATGAATTCTCGAGTCATGTACCCGATGGTGCCTCTGAACTCACATCCCGGTCAATCTTCCAGATATAAAGTTATGTATGATCATACCTCTGAACTTTCTTCCAGAAAGAGATCCTCCCCCATGATCCAATACCCGCACTTTCGGTGCACAAAAAAGGGTAATTGATCCACAAATTTCCAAAACGGCCATGTCCTCATTACCTCTGAGCCGTTCCACTTCTGCCAAAAACAAATCACCCCTCTACGTAGAACTTCCATATCCTCATTACCTCTGAGTCGTTCTATATGCCCTCCTTCATTGAGCCCACTCCTGTCATGTCCTGATTACCTCTGAATGGGAAGGCTCCGTCGAAGAAACCTTCATACCTGCCACGTCCTCATTACCTCTGAGTAAGTATGATGGTCCCCTTTCGACCTATTATCTGTACCCACAACCGGAGTACGCCAAGGGTAATAGGTCCACAAATGTCCTCTGTTGACCACAAATGTCCTCTGTTGACCACCAATACCCTCCGTCGAGTTCGCTCATGCCATGTACTCATTACCTCTGAGTAGGAAGACTCTGCATTTGAAAAATGTTCCTACTTGCCATGTCCTCGTTACCTCTGAGCAAGTATGTCAGTTCTCCTTCATCCTATTATCCGTATCCTAAACCAGGGTATGCCAAGGATAATAGGCCCACAAATATCCTCGACTAAATTTCTTAACATAAACCTATCACCTCATCAGGCCCCAGGAGCCCAGCTGCTCTACGGCATTCCTTTTCTCAATACCAAGAGCACCCATGACCACGTCGCTATGGCTGCTTCAGGTACCCTGACCAAAACTTGTTACCTCTACCTAAAACCAAGGTACGTCATGGGTAACAGGTCCACAAATATATCCCCTATGCGGGGGAAAACATCACCACAATATCACAGCCGCAGCAAGCAATACAAATGAAGGGTAGAATTGAAAGTACTCTTTATTTGAAGGAAGAAAAAGCATTACACCTTTCGGGACCATGTCCCCTTCAGAAAGAAAGAAAATAGAAACAAAACAAGAAGAAAAAAGCTGACTATATTTCAGCATTATTCAATTCTAGGAGGCGGTTTCTTACTGAGGTAGCCCCCCGTTCAATCCGTTGCCGAGCGCGACGCTCGGCCTCCTGGAATAAATGCTTCTCATTGTCCAAGCCCAAAAATGCTTGACAGTCATCTTCCAATTTCTTCAAGGCAGTCTCCAGGTCAGTCGAAGCTTGAGTAACCCTGTCAGCCTCTTGAACAATTAGTCCCCTGTCATTGCGGGTAGTCTCGAGTTCAGACTCCAAGAAAGTCAACTTCTTCTGAACCGCAAGGATCTGCTCCCGCGTCTCAGTAATCTCGCGAGAAATAGATTCCTCCCGAGCCGTGACATTTTCATTCGCGTAACTCAATTGATCATACCGGCCAGATAAGTCGCTGAGATCCTTCAATATGGCCGGTCTGGTCCTATCCCGAGCAGCTCTAGTCCTCTCTATAACAGCGATAAGAGAATCCTGCCCCTCGTTTATAACAGCAGATAGATCAGCCTACCGCAATACTCGAAGCTCGGCCACTAGCTGATCAGCCTCCAATAATTTTGCCTCCAGAAGCGAAGCCACCCCTACATCACCAGGAAGATCCCTAAGGATATTTACTTGACCCTGGGCACATTGGCGGGCCAAGGTGAAGGAGGTTCCCCTTTCCACAGCAGCCTCGATTCTCCTACTCAAATGACGATAAAAACTGGCAACCACGTCCTGTAACGCGTCGTCCAGAACTTCAGCAGAGGATGGCGTCAGGGGAAGCATGGACGGCAACGTCGAAGGAGTAACGCTAGAGCTCACCATCGGAGGAACGAAGTCTGAGTAGAACGATGCATGAATAGCGGCCAACTCATCTTCCGCCGCCCGGAAAGCTTGGATACTCGGTAGGGCAGAAAGGTCGATTCTCGGAGCCACCGGAGCAGAGGATGATGCAAGGACCATCGTTCCCTGCCCCGACTGCCCCGATGACTGGCCTGCTAAACTCGAGCCCCCAGAAGGCCCATCAAGACAAGTCGGACAGTGAGAAGGTACACCCTTCCCCGCCAATGCCCCTTCGGTTGGGGTGGTCCCAACAACGTCCGTCCTCGGCACCGGAGGGGTAGGACCTGTATGTCCAGAATAACAATCAATCGACGTAACCCGAAGGATGTGATGATAGAGCAGATAGGCTTCCTCACAGGTCAAGATTCGGCTAATCTTACCAGGGAAGGGGCATAAAGGTTGCAGCTCATCCACAACTGGCGTGGTCTCCTCACCCGCGATCCTCGAGTTAAACCCAGTCACGTCCTCTGTCCCTGTCACCTTGAAGGGGGATACAGATTGATTTGTCTCATCTTGAAAAGGAACAGGCTCGCGGGAGTCCCCGTCGTCCTGGGTCACCGCCTCGACATCTTGAAGTTCTTCTTCTTCTCCTGACACCTAAAAGAGAGAACGAAGACGGTTAGAATATTGAAGCTCGAAGGAAAGAAGGAAGAAGGAATCGAGAACAGTTTTTGTTACCTCTGACGCAGGGTTAACGTTTTCTCCACTTTTTTTTATGGCGAGCGGGCGATGCCTAGTCGCAACCAGCTTCCGGGATCGAGTAACACCGCCAACAGGAGAAACTTGCCTGCTACGTTTCGGAGTAGGACCAGGCGCAACGAGGGACTGATCCCCCAATGTCTCATCTGACGAAACAGGCGGTTGACCCACTTCTGCATCGGCCACTGGAAGGATAGAGTCATCTTTATCATGCTCGTTGCCTTCGTCACCCTCAGCAGCGGAGCCCAAATCTGGTACCTCGGCTCTAGTCTTTCTTTTCTTGGCCCCTTGAGAGCCTTCCTCCAGACCGGTACCAACAATAAAATTGGTACCTGGATTAAAACCGACCGGAGGTTTGTTCGCCATGACATGATACAAAGCCGCCATATACAAGATCTCCACTGACTCCTTAATAGCAGGGACCGAAAAAATGGTACGAGTATGGAACGACTCATAATACTGCCAAGCTCTGATACCATCAAGAAGGCTGCCTTCATGACCCTGACAAGAACTGGGGCTGTCCAGACAAAGTTGGCTGTATCTAAACTGTCGGGCAAACCTGCTAGGCAGATAAGGCTCCAGAAAGACAGTATTACGATTACGATACACCAGATGTGCGGGACGAATGTTACACAGCCACAGGAGCATCTAGCCATCCAGAAGCTGAGGGGGCGCGATACCGTCAATATGTACAGCCTCTATGTCCCTGGCAGTAAAGCGAGGGACGGATACGAAGATGTGATACTTATCTGCCCTCGCCAATGCCATCCGGCAAGCTCGCATGGTTTTATATTCCCAAGGCTCGTCACGATAGCGGAAGATAAATGCGTCATCATCAGTCACACCGTCTTCAGAGCCCGGCCTTATCAAAGACGGGTAATGTATCAGCAGCCACCCCATTAAATAGTGATAGGGCAACTCAGTTCGTTCAAAATCCTTGGTCACGTCGCAAGCAATGATTTTGGATGTGAAGGTACGAAGGCCACGGTGTATGCTGTACACCATGGCCGGGAGGAGAGCTAGCCTGATTCGTAAAACTAACTTCACAGCCGGAAGGATAAAGTTACAACTAATTCTCTCAATAGAACCGGCTCCTCCCGAGACTACACAGTTTCGTAGCCAGATCATCAAAAATCCCGTCAGAAGCGCTTTCTTAGACAGCTCTTGAGTATCCTGGTAAAAGTAATCGAAAGTATCAGTCTGGCTCCCGAATCTGTCACTGGTAGTGGCCACTCCCTTAGCCGACGACACCAAGTCCTCAACCGCTTCCCGAGGTCGAGGGCAACGAGAGGTGACTCTACCTAAGGCATCTGTCGAGAAGAGATAGTGCACCCAATCTCTGGTATAGGGAGCATTCCCTTCCAGGTTACTATCCTTTCGGCTCATCTGATGACATGTGTTATAATGGCACAATATCTCCTGGTAAAGGGCCGCAAAGCCAGGATACCGTCGTTCCAGATCTTCGAGTTCCTCATTAGTGAGAGTATACGCTTCAAACGCTTCGTCCCCCCAAGGAAGCTTGGAGACCGCGTGCATCTCATGGAGCACGAGTCCCATCTCCCCTATAGGTGTGTAAAAGGTCCACGTACGACAATTATACATTTCCAGCAGAGACATGAACAGCTTCTTGTTTATGGACAAGCCATGACTGGTACCTCGAATAGCGTGGTACAGGCCAATCTCGCACAAAAAGGCTTCATACTTCTGCAAGATCCAAGTAGACAAATTGATCCACGAAGGAATAGGGTGTACCCAACCAGGGAACGTCAACCGACCAACGGGATAGGAGCCTTTCCGAGCAAGCTGATTTATAAAAGTGTCGGCGATAGAAAATGAGAAATTAGGGCCCACCACATTTAGGAAAGAACCTGGGACCAACCCCGTCACAGAACAACTAGTGTGTACTTTGTCGGCAGTCACGGACTTCAGATTGTTATTATAATGGATGTTCCCCACAAACATCCCACCTCTGGTAGGGGTTAAAGTCTTCCCCATCTTCCGATCTAACGGGAGCATATTAAACCAAGATAGTGGAAAGTGTCGCTCCATTTGGGGGATGCGAATCGCCATCCCGTTAGAAACAAAGCTCCAATCCTCTGACACCTCCAGGACATGATCGTTCTCCACGGTCAAGGCGTCTCCAAAAAAGAACGCAGGCTTCAAATACTCCCCTTCAAATTTCTCAGAGTTCATCATAGCATTAAGGAAGTGGAAAGACTGATTCTTGATGGCATTCAATCTAGCCGTAGGCTCATCGCTCGGAAATTGGTCAGCCATATACTGAACAATATGGTCGTACCTATAGCCGATAGCGGCTTGAGCGCTACCCACCAAGAGTTCTCCAGCAGCGTTAACCGGCAGGTTCACTGAAGAACAGACAGAAAAAAGTACGTTAAACGGAGGGATAAAAAAAAGAAAGCCGATTGGGTACTTTCAAACCCCATGCGGCTCAAGAAAACATCCATACGGCCCTATAAAGCTCTCAGAAATCTTCTGCGGCTCAAAAAAGCTTCATACGGCTCAAACTGAGAAGAATGCTTATGCGACTCCGTACAATAAAAAGTCTATGCGGTTTAGCGTCACTTATGCGGCTTCGCCGACAAGGCACGCATACATACGCGGTGGTTCTCTTACGCGGCTCACAGCTCAGCCGTAGGGCGAACATGCGATTTACAAAGGCTCGTGCATAAAGTATGCGACGTAGCCATGGCGGTTGGGGTTCTTTAACTCATGCATTGTCCTTACCAGTAATGGGGGGGTGAACGTCAGGATGAACATCAGGTACGACGACTGGCGGAGTAGCAGCCGCAGCCGAGGCGGAAGTGGGGGCCGCCTTCTTGTCTTTTACTGCCACGGTCTTCTTGGGAGCCATTAATTATCGAAGAGGAGAAGGGCAATCGAGATAGGGAAGGTCTGAGGAAGAAGAAGGAAAATAAAGAAGTCTTCTCTCTCTTCAAACTCTTCCTATTTATAGGAAGACGGGAGACGGAGGACACGTGGGCCAATGACCGACTCATGAAGAGCGAAACCGACTCCTTGGGTTTCGTCTCCAAAATTCACCCAAGGCGTCAAATCCGAAAGATTTAATAAGCTGACTCTTGGGATTCCCTCCTACAAAGACGGCGCTGAAACGAATTTGAGGCAATTAAAGACCCGCACACGTGGCAAGAAGCTATGCGGCTGAACAGTCTCCTACGGCTGAGTCACCTATACGGCTGAATAATCCATGCGGCCAGGACTTCTATGCGGTCAGGATTTCATATGCGGCTAAAAGAACACAGCCATGCTTCTTATTCAAAGTATTTCAATTTTATAAATTGAAAACTTTGAAGGGGGTCTTGTAGAAGCATGGAAAATACTAAAGAAAAGGACTCATGCGGCCAGGAAAGATCCATACGGCTCAGAAAACTCATGCGGCTCAGGGAGTCATGCAGCATAAGGAGCTATGCAGCCCGAGGTATTCCATACGGCTCAGAAGACACGTGGCCTGACAGTGCTCCCCTCCGACCCATGCTGCATTAATTGCTTTGACGGCTAACCCCTCTGAAAAGTTGACAGCCCTGGCACAAAAGTCGGTAATTATGACTCTGTCATAATGATGAATCTCTAGGGAAGAGAAAAAAGGATCTTTGACACAAATCCCCCAAGAGCCATAAAAATGCTACGTGGCTTTGCCACGTGAGCGTTCGTATGCGGCTCACTTCTCATGCGGTTCAGAATGAATCCTATGCGGTTCAGGTCAAGAAAGCCTCATGCGGTTCGAGCAAAAAACTTCTCATGCAGTTCAGAGTGAATCTGTCCTATGCGGCTTAGGCCAAGAAAGCCTCATGCGGCTCGAGCGAGGACTTCCCATGCGGTTCAAGAGGATCATGTCCATGCGGCTCAGGCGGATATGTACCTATGCGGCCCACAAGGATTACTCCCCTGTGGTTCGAGGGCTCAAGTGAGGGCCACTGCCCAGGCAGCCCTGACATGTGGGCTTAACCATATGAGGCTCAAATTCATATACGGCTCACTCGTCATGCGGTCCAGATCCCCCCAGCAGCTCCTAGGACACGTGTCCTAAATCGATTAATTCCTCAGATTTGCTGCCATTAAAGATTGGGTCAAATCCCGATAATCTGGGACACGTGGCAGAAGAATAGATCTAATTTATTCACAGATATCAGAAGATCATTATAAGAAAGATTTATTCCAATCAGCATTAATTGCTAATAGGATTTGGTGTAATCTACACCTATTGGCTCAGATTTATCACAATCAGAAACGAACGGCCTGGATTGACCAATCCCTAGGCCGCCGCCATCTCCAAGAGCTAATCATTGGCAACCCTAATGACCAGATCCCACTATTATAAATAGCAAGGTGCCATGCCCTTGTAAGATATACAAAATCAGAGAGAAATACGTATATACAGAGAGACTTCCCAGTAGTCAGAGAAAAAAATACACAGAGAGAGAGAGAAGCCAGAAGAGCAACAGAGGAGCAAGAAGAGCATTTCTTCGTCAACGCCAACCATCTTTTCACAAGGAGCCAAGGCTGCATAGCGATCGTCCAAGGAGTAAGACAGGGCCGCCGTCGCCTTCCCGAGCCTCTATCGTCACCCCCAGAATCTAAAATAAATAATTGTACTTAGACTGCTATACCTAGGTTTTCGTCCCTAGGCTTTCTTTGTACAAGCGAGTTTGTAACGTGAAGTAAAAGTCCGGTCCTCCGATAATCGTTCTGTTCTTTTATATTTCATGGCAAACATTCACCACACGAGTAACAAAACTTGGTTTCCCTTGGTTGACTGAAGGTGTCCTTTTTTCATGTCCAGTCAATTATGGCATTATAAGCACCGAGCCAATCCATTCCCAGTATGATGTTATAGTCTTTAATATCTAGAATTATCGCATCAAGATATATCTTTTTACCATCGATACAAATGATTCCGTCTCTACAGCCTGAGTTTGCAAGTAGTTGCGTGCCCGACGGTATGCTAACACTATGGTCAAGGCCGAGTAGAGTTATATCAAATTTGTGTACCTTGGCAAAATTTGCTGAAATAAAACTATATGTGGTGCCAGAATCAAACAGTACACGTGCAGGATTATCATTGAAAAGTAATATACCTTTCATGACTATATCTGAGGCAAATGCCTCGTCTCGAGGCATGGCATAAACGCATCCTTGGACATTGGTGCAATAGTCTTAGCCATTTTATGGTACGGGCTGTTGAACTCGATGCACTGGACCTTGATTCCCTGGACAGTAATGTTGACGTTGAGACACATTCAAGTTTTTTCTTCTTCGATTCGGGCAATATATACAAAAGTGGCCCTTTTTTGCAGATGAAACATTCTCTATCATTAACTTTACAGTCGACGGGAAGATGTCAGTTTCGATTACATTTGGTGCAGTGAGGTCCCAGATCGTATGCTTGATATTCGCCCTGGTGGCCATTGTTTGGACGTTTGTTTATAGTGTTACCTCTCATATTGCTAGGGTGCTTGTGATTATAGGTATGCATAGTACTGACAGCGGCTGAAGGGTATTGGAGCTCAAGACGGAGAGCAAGATTGAGGGACTTACTATCGTTTTATACTATGGAACCGACACGTGGGCAGAGACAGTGGGCCGCATGGCTACTCTTTTACAAGCTTCATTTTTCTTCTAGCTTGTTCAAGATAAATGTATTATTGGGGATCCACTCTAATACATTTATCTATTCTAGAATATGTCTATTACGGTATGATCAATCTTAGTGCACACAATTTGTCATTGTTACCTATATTTAGTGGATTGAGATGTAGTTGATTTAGAACAACAAGACAGCTTATACGTACTTGAACTGGGGTGTTATAAATTTTTTGGTGGCTCATGCAGGTCGAGTTAGCCATTTCAGTTACATTACTGTACCGAACGGGCTTGTAAAAATGATTAAACCCTTAGGAACCTTAATCCACATCTTCCTTGACAATTCTTCCAAAATTTCTCTACCATCCTTTAATTTCGTATTTACTCTCGATTATTCTTCCTTTGCTTTCTCGTACTATTGCTTCTCGTCCCTTCCTATTTCTGAGTGACGAATGATTGTGCTTTATAGAATTTATCAAAAAATTCTTAATTTATAGTGTAAGTTAGTTTGCTTATTGAATTTTGGTTGCTTGATAGATAGGACGGTATTAGAGATGCCATCTGCCATAGATATCTAGTGGTATGGATTTTTACAACTAATATGCAAAGGTTATAAATTTTTAGCGTTGATAGGGTAGTGTGACCAAAGGTGGATAGACGTCCTCAATATAGAAATAAATATATGATCGTACTAGGTTACGCTCTTATGGTAGTCACTTGATCAAGAATATATTGGCAGTTTTAGTATAAAGATTGACCCTTTACAGAAAGAACCTAAACATAGCCTAACCTAACCCATTTACTATTATGTCCTATTAGTTGTATAGTTAGGATTAGGCAGAATGATATGTATCACTTAGCTTGGTCAGGTAAAAAAAGACCTATACAATTATGATAATAACATGGTTAGGAGGATATAATTAGACGTTTAGACTAGATGCATAATTTAGAAGTTTCATAAGTTTTACTTAGATAATCACAATAACATATGAGGATCCCTAGTAGGTAAATAAGTCAGCAACCTTTCAAATTTAGGAAGGAGTTAGTGGCCATGGATGGTAGAAAAATAATTATAGATAGTTGAAGTAGCATTTGCTTGCTAGTTGTTTTTTTAGGCTATAGTATCAATCTTTTAGAGAAAGTCCCTTAAATATTTGAGGACAAGACGGATCATTTATTCCATGGTCGAAATGCATCTACTCCCTTTTCATTATTGAGTTGTTTGATAAATTAAATTTTGAGGTTGAAATTCTTTTAAGGTGGGTAGATAGCAAGCACCCAGATTTTTGGAAATTATTTTTATTTGTTTAGATGAATTTTTAAAATTATTATTAAAATAGATTTTTATATTTAATTATAGCTATAGATGTACTTTTTTGTAGCTTTAACTTTTGAAGCACAAAAAATGCCATTTTTTCGAAATGCCCTTCATGAGTTTTGAAGTAGGCAAGTCCACCGCCAACTTGATATATCATGTCTCACCCAAATTTATTTTCTAACATTATTTTGACTTCGCACAACTTTGGATCAATTTGGGCTATTTGGCCGTTTATCATATTTTGACCTAACTTTCTACGTGAGTTCGGAACTCGACATCGATCAAAACCAGTTGACCTAATATATAATTTTGCCCATTTTGAGCCCATGATGCACATACCACGGGTGTGGCACTCAATCGAGTTCCTATGGGCTATTTAATTACGAGTGGCATAAGAGGCTCATTAGTTGATTTCTCGGGTTCAAATTGACTAGAAAACATATTTGGACTCTAACATAGCCAACCCCTCTTAGTAGAGCCTTGTTAGGTTGCCATGACTTAGTAGAATTATTTTGAATTTATTTTGGGCCAAATAGATTTCAATACAATTTTGTATATATATGATTATACTTATAATAGCCTAATATTATATAAACATGGCCTTAGGCATGATTAAGTTCTGAGATGCATATCGACTAAAAAATTTGGAACGAGTATTGTAGTTGTGTGCTTTGACTAGAATTTTAGCTATGGTAGGGCAGGCCAAGCCATATGTGTGTTCTTACTAGGAAAACAAGTCAAATTTGTGACTTGAACCCTATAAACAATTAATTAAATAGTTATTAAGACTTTTGACTTTTTTGGAGATCGAGTTGTGCTAAACTAGTCAAAACTGACCTTAACCGAACCTAAACCCATGTAAAGAGGTTATGTGTGCAAAGACATTTCGGTAGATATATATTTTAGGTATATGCATATATTTCGTATTTTATTTTAAGGGAATAACAAATATTTTCTAAATATTTGTTACTAGTATAATATAAGGATTATTGATATTTATATAAATTGCTAGATTTTTAGTAGACCAATTAAAGTGGGAGTATAATGTGTTCACCCAAAACTGGTATTGTAAATCCCCTAAATATTTACTAAAATTATTTTATCTTTTGAAATTTAATATAAAGTAAATACTACTTATAAATATATTTAGTATTTTAATTTAATTTATATTGTCTAATAAGTAACATTATAAATAAACTTTTTCATGTATGAAATAATGTTATTGCTACTATATTAAATATTGTATTTTAAGGAAATATCATAATATATTTTATATATTTATTTAGTTTATGATTTAAATGAACCTATATACATGAGAGGTATATATATATATATATATATATATATATATATATATATATATATATATATAAGAAAAATGAAAAAGAAAAAAAAAGAGGAAACAGACATTGTTCCCTCACGGGAATAGTTACCCAGCAAAACCCACCAAACGCGCGCCTCTCATTCCTTGTGTATATACATATTTATCTCCTATATACAAAAAAAGATTAATGATAAAACCCTAGTCGACCCCCCAATTCTTGTGCACGCGCGCCACTTGGGTTGCCACTGGCAGATGCACGGCCGAGCGCACAGCGTAGCACAACGACAAAAGCGGCAACACGAAATAGAACAACAACAACAGTAGCATGCAACTTCGGGATGATAATTCTCCTTCCTCACTCGTCCATTTCACGAATAGATTACGCAGGTATGAAGTCAACCTTACCACCTTCAAATCCCATTAGGAAGTTTTCAATAATTCGTGATGTATGCGACGAAAATCGAGGAAAAAACTCAATTTTTAGATGTTAGAAACTGTTCCGGAATACTATTTTTTGAAGCTAATTTTCGGATCGGATATCGAGAATTTTAAACTTCTAAAAGAATAAAATTGTAGCCTATATGAGCGGCTTTACAATGAATATTTATTCATAATTTCCTGTTCATTAGTTTGTAAATAAAATCAGTTCTAAAAACCCTGAAAATTATTTTCAAACGTAAAGATTTTTCGATACGGTGTCCGTCCCGACAAACTGGACGACTTTATAGTGAACTACTTGCATTGAAAGATGCGTAAGGACGTCGCAGACGTGTGGATTTTGACGGAATTCGAATTGGTTGTGTATGCGCGATAAATTTGATGCGTATCTGTCAAAAATTACCGTAAAGACCATATTACAAAAATCATAAAACTTTTTGCACATTTGTCATATCGTGACGAAAGTTGTGCCACTAGACTCGTATTATTTTTCTTGTCCTTTAAGCCATGTTTGGTCTGATTCTTAGAAGGTCAACCGGAATGCTATTTTGGCGGTTCAACGATCCGACTCAATGGACAATTTTTGGCATGACTCATCAAAATTTAAATCTGGACATACCATTGAGTTCGCATTAAATTTTTTTCTCGTAGGTATATAATTTGTTAACTTAGAGACCATAGGATCTGGCAAATTTTTGGTGGAAAGTTGGTCCAACGTCGGATATTGTTGTGGCCTAAAATTACTATTTTGCCCTTATGTTCAGAATTGGGCATATGGGTAGTCAAACTTAGACATTTTTATTATGAAAAAATATTAATGATGTCTGTTTCAACATTCGGAGGCATTTGCTTGAGTTCAGGTTTAGTGCTTCATTGATTTGGCGAGTTGTTTGCGGGATATTTTTTTACCACCAGGCAAGTATACCTTACCGAATTGTACAATTTATTTTCATTCATTTCAATACTGCTATATTCTTTTTAGTCACACTTGATTACCTATTGTTATTATTCATGTCATTGCTATTTTTTTAACATAAGTACATGTTCCTTATTTTTCTTCATGTGTCACTATTTGTTTTCTGTGAGTATTGTGACAATATTTGCTAGTCTTAGTCTCCGTTCTGTTGAGTTGACTTGACCTGTAGCCGAGATCGATTTTTAGATATTGACCTACGTTATCTCTAGACCAGGAGTGTCCCATGGCATTATGGTATAAAGACTCCTTATCGACTTGTCATTCCATCTCTAGGACTGGGAGCGTCCAATGGCATTACGCTGTTAGAGACTTGTTATCGACCTGTTATCCCATCTCTAGGACCGGGGGTCTCCTATGGCATTACGGTTGTAGAGACTTATCTTTTTTCTCGAGATCAAGAGCGTACCATGGCGTTATGGTATTGAGACATCTTTATTGATTTATTACATATTTTACTTTCCTCTCTTTTCATGCACGTTATTTGCTGTTACATTTGGCATGTTTATATGTATCTTGCTAGTCCCCTGAGGACCTGGTAATCTCTCCAGGTATTAGATAAAATTATCAAGGTATAACACATTGATGGAGGATGGTTGCTACACCAAGATTGCAGGTATATTTAGTTGAAGTTTTATCATTCTCTTCCTTATTTATATTTTGTCATATATTTGATTATCGCTGTTATTATAGCCTAGTCTTTTACAAGATTCATTTTTCTTCTTGCTTTTTCATGATAAATATATTATTGGGGATCCACTCTGAAACATTTATCTATTCTAGAATCTATATATTACGATCTAATCAATCATAGTGCACATGATTTATCATTTACCTATATTTTGTGGATTAAGATATAGTTGATTTAGAACAACAAAACAGCTTATACGTACTCGAGCTGGACTGGATTCCTCTCGATACATAGCTGGCTTGTATATGATCACCTAGTCCTACGTACTTTGGGACTGGGATGTTATAACATAGCATACATACAGCAGTAACAGGGAGAAGGACCATACTAGGTTTGGGAAAAGTTGGTCTGCTATTTCTGCAGAAGGAAGGGACACATCTAGAGAGATTACCGCAAGAGGTTAGACCTGTGTTGGGTTTGCGACTCTGACCAACACCTGACAAAACCGTTCCCAAAAAGCAAGGATACAGCAGCCTAAGCAAGTCCCAACTCAGCATACCAACAAACATCAAGAGGGACAACCATCCATCACAGCTGTGACAGACACCCATCACATGGACAAAAATATTATAGGTATGATTCTAAGTACACCATTATTATTAAACCATTATCTATGGAGACACGATAAGATATCTAAACCACACCCTTACTAGTTAGTCATAAGCCAAGCCATGCACTTGCATCTGGAGTTACTTATCCCTTTCCTGAAATATAGATCCATTGTCATTGCTTTTTGCTTGGTAATTGTTAATGATTAGACTAAATTCTCCGATCATACGACAACTTCAGAAATAGTATACTATCATTTCCCAAGAATTGTGTTATCGTTAGAAGTACCTATTTATTTTCATCTTGATTTTCCATAAATCTTAATATTTTTACATACTCCTTAAAACATGCAATACCCAAAATTTCCTTCATCCTTCAAACTTGCCACATTTTTTGAATCCGATGGATCGATGTAAATATTATCTTCTTCCGATAATTTGATCCTTTCGCTGGTCTCCTCAGCGATTGTGTTTGTTTCTTGATAGTTCGGTCATGCCACCTATCAATTATGAATGGTTGTATTGGGAAATCCTAAAGTTGAAATCACTTGGTTAAGCGATTGTGAGGCTTATATAGTATAGGAGTATAGTAGTTGCTAACCTGACCCTAAATAAGTACTAGGCTAAGCAAGTCTTATGACCACTAAGTGTCTTAAGTCCATCAAAGATACTTATAGGTAGTTCGACTTAAGAGTAGTGGATGATTCTAAGTAAATCCTTCTCGTTTCCTTTTATTATATTAGAAAAATGTCCCATGGGTTGGTCCAAGTAAAGGTTTGAGAATTATATTTATCCTTATATTATGGAATCAAAGTTTTTGCAGCTAAAGAAAAACTGGCAATGCATGACTTCAGATAACGTCATCATGGCTACATATGTATCTCGAATTCTACTTGAACCATATCCTATGCATGTTGGTCTCTTATCCTATATTTTCGTAAAAAGTTAATTCGAAAACATTTTATGGATTTAGGCCAAAGATAAGTCTGAGAACCTATATTGACTGACATGACAGACACACATTACAGTCATCCATTAAATTACGGATTCAGAAGTTTTACAGGCAGATGTGTGGTCGCGGGGCAAACTTCAAATAATGTGACTACGGAGGTATATGGTTCTCTGATTCTATCTAGACTACATCCTATGCATCCCGCTTGGTTTTATACCATTCTTGAAAATATTTTGATTATTTCCTATTTGCTTGATCCTAGCCTTGATTGATGTTTTGATCAACCCAACCTTTGTACCAGATAGAATAACTCAGAGCAGGTCGATTAGACGATCTATAGAACCTCAGCAACAACATAGAGCAATCACATAGCAATCATATTGAGAGTAGGAACACCACCACTATTGTCCTAGGTACGCCATTACTTAAGACACAAGTTAATATTAGCACAACACCCTTAATAGCTTAGTTATCCTGCTTAGTATAGTTGACTCATTATTTTCTATAAATATTTGAATTATTAATTAGCAGTAGTATCACGAAGTACTACCTACGACACCATTATTATAGCCGTAGACGAGTAAGCTTGTTATGAGCAGGAATCTAAGGACTTAGTCCTTAAAGGTATGACTTGACGTACCTTAGAATTTACTACCACTGACTATAATCTTGCATAAGAAGAGTTAGCCATGCTACCCCTCGGTTCGTGTGTCGTTATTATAAAACACACAAAAATTTAAGAGTGCAAGAATGACATATATAACCATTTCTTCTAATTGCTCAAAATCACAGCACGAGCTCCGTACTTGACTCTTTCCTGTATTGCATATCGTTTCTATTTTATTGTACATTTATTCAAACCATTAAGGTACAAATTTGCGACCTTGATCTTAAAATTCCATTTTATCACAGTGCCGTGTCTTAGTTTTAATTTCGAGAACTCAATTTCTGAAGTATATAGGTTGCAAGCCTCTCTAAGAATGTAGTATTCTTTGAATTAGCAAATGATTGGAATATATTGGTTCCAATTGGGTTAATAAATCAATGGTTCATAACGTCCACTTCTATCCGTATCATTTGATAACCTCCATCGTGACATTGATATTTGGAACACAACACTAGCCTTTTCCTTCCAACAAAATTCTTACTCTTGAACTAGACGAGCCACTCTACACACATGACATATATGTCCCACACAAACACACCTTCATGTGCTCTATTTCAATTACACCAGATGTATAACATATTTCCCTTAGGACAAACAATAGATGGCCATTTTTGTTCCAATTGATTTTAACGATTAAATATTGACCCATTTCCTGAAACAAACTGAATACCCATGATCCATGACACATTACACCATGCATATGCATTTCACTCAAGCAAGCACATGCCTCCTACACAATACCAAATGCCAACCCGCACAAACTAATCATTATGACTTAAAGATTCCAAACACTTACCTAATCAAATTCTATAACAACGTTTCTGTACTTTTTATAGGCTCTCATCTCTTGGTCCATGAATTCTTCTTTCCCTATGTTTTTCAATCTCACATCTTAGTTACCCATGTTAGATGAAGAGTGAAATTCCTTGAACCGACACGTTTTAGTTACATTCGGACCAGAGATGACTACTATCTTTTTGAAGCATGACCCCTATAGGAACGATAATAAATTATAATAATTCTCCTATAGAATTTATTGACCAAGAATGCCATGGCAATATCGAGGCTCCCTTTAGAATCCATAAATGCAGTCAGAAGTGCCCAATATTCTCGTGCCTCTTTCTAGAAATTGTACTTCTCAAAAGTCTTGTAACTTTAATTTTCATGGCTAACCAATTTATATAAGTTGGATAGAGTCTTAAACCAAGAATACCTATCTTCTAGAATATGGCACCAATTTGGATTCCTGTTATAACTACCTCCTCCACCTTTTCGAAAACCGGGTAACGATTTGACATACTTACCCTCCCTTCATATTTAATCTCGTTATTATTTCATAATAATATTTATTTTTAATTTTGAGGATGAAATTTTTATGTTGGGTTGAATGTAGACCCCCTAAATTTTTTAAGTAATTTTTATTTTCATTTTACAGTCTTTCCTAAATTATTAAATAGCTTTGTATTTAATTAATAAGCTTTTTTTGCTAATATTAATAGTTGTAGGAAATTGCTACATTATATATTTTTAGTAGGTATATTTGTAGAAATTATTTGTTAAAAATGATTTCAGAGAATATTTTTGGATTATAAGGATTTTTAGAAATTTTTCTAGGATTTTTTTGAGGTATATATATAAAGGAGATTGGTTTGAAGATTATAGATTTTCCACAAACCAAGAGAGCCTTATGTCCGTATCGGAGCATCCCCAACAAACTTTCCGAGCCCCACGACCAACCCGGACCAGCACTTCTATACCGCCGCAGCAGCAAGCCGACGGTCGACCATAAACAGCGCATAATGCAGTGACAGTATTAGCATTAATAGCAGCTACAGCAGCAACACGACATCTTTATGACACGATGTCTCTACCATCGTTGGACCTTTTTCTGAACCAAATTCTCGGTTACATACCAAACCTAACCCTCTTCAACTCAATTTATTTAGTTTGTAAGTAACTGTCGTAGATCGTTCGAAAAATAGACTAAAAGTTGATGAAAAATCTTGTTCGAAAACAGGGAATAGAACAGTCTTACACCCTAACTTGGAAGACAACCGATTGTCAAACCATCAAAAAATTTCAAATTCTATTTGAAGAAGGTTGTAGACAACCTAAAGAGTTTCAAATAATTTATAGAATTAAATTTCGTCGACTGTGTGTCGAAAAAATTGATTCCCAAAACTGAAAAAATAGTTTTCAAAATAATTAAAAAATAGAAAACTTATTGATACAACGTGTATCCCGATAAACCGGGCAGCGTGGTCATGAACCGGAAGCATCAAAATGTGCATATCGACTTTGACGACGTGTGGGATTCAATGGAACTCGATTTCGTTGTGCATGCACAACAAAATCGAAGCATATCGGCCGAGATACCCTACATCAGATTTTTCAAACTAGCCCACAAGTTCATACACGTTCATTATCTCGAAATGAATGTTGCGCCACTGGACTCGTATCGTTTTTTTGGTTATGTGAGCCAAGTTTGGTCCAATTCTGAAAAGGTCGACCGAAATACGATTTTGGCGGGACCACGACCCGATCCAACGGGCAAAGTTGTTCTCGGCTCATCGAAATGTCAATTTGGACATATGGTTGAGTTCGTATAGTTAAATCAGACCCGTAGACATATGACTTGATGACTTTAGAGACCGTATATTTTGGAAAGCTTTTCGGTGCAAAGCGGGTCTAACGACAAATACAAATTTGGCACGAAATTACGATTTTCATCATGTCCATAATTGGACTTATGGATAGGCAATCTTAGATATTTCTTTTATTTCAAAAATTTTAAAAATATTGGTGATGTCTGTTTCAACATCCAAGGACGTTTGCGGATGTTGGCATTCATTGCTTCACCACCTTAGACAAGATACCTTGCCATATTTGCTACAGAATACTGCCATTTTGCATACCACCTCAGGCAAGATACCTTTCCTTATTTGCTAGTATTAATTATTTGCATCTTTATTATTTAGTTACTGTATATTTACCATCTGTTTATTTCTAGTTCATCCAGTCGCACCCATGATTACTGTTTATGGTTACTATGCTTTCAAGTTATACATGATGCAGTAATTGTTAGTCATATTTTTATTGTTGTGCATGTAGACCTAGATTTAAGGAACTACCGCTTGTTAGTGCATTTTCATAAACTTTGTCATAGCTGTGCCATGAGATATGTAAGTTATGAGTAGCATATAGAGGTACTTGCATGTTGGTTGATCATCCATATACATGCGTTAGGCCTAGTTGCTAAATAGAGGAATGCTAGGAGACTTGGCAGTGAGTAGAGGTACATTGTCATGGAGATGACATAGATAGTCATAGGGTGGGGAGAACAGCTCCTTAATGTATGGGACACTATTGCACTTCCCATTTCAATAACCCAGAAGCTCCGCTGAGATACGGTGTGAGATTACCCTCTCAGGTTGGCCACTGATGTTTGTAGAATGATATGCTCTTGGCCCCTGGTGCCCCAAGTAGGGACTATGACGATCCCATATATAGCCAGAGTGCCTATGCGTTAAAAGATTGTTCTTAACTGCATATTCATACTAGATTGGTTAGGCACCCTATTGCATGCATTTTTCATTTAATTACATAGTTTATATGACATGTTTTCCCTGTATCTTATTACGTACCTATAAGGACCTGGTGATGTATCCAGGTGTGCATTTTCTTGACTTTTTGCTAGCGTTCTAGCCAAAGATCATGATCTTCTCTCTATTAAAGATGACATGCTCTTGGCCCTTTTAGTTGCTTGTATTCTTTCTTTTTTTGTTATTTTCCTTTCATCTCTCTATTTGTCTCCATCCAATAATTTGTACAATGACAACTCATATTTGATTTTATGATATTTTTATTCTTTATTTCTCTGGACGAGATTTAGTGAAGTCATGGCTATTTATATACTTTATTTACAGCTTACGCATATATATTATATGGCAAGCATGTCACGTACCTAATCCTACGTATTTTGGGACTGCGACGTTTCATCGACACGGGATCAAGTGTACATGACTCAAAATGGGAGGCCAAAGGATGTAAAGCCGTTCTCTGATACCATCATGTTATGCCCCGATTCAGAATCAATAGCCGTCTCCAGGCTACACGAGCCTAGATTGCGCTCACACAAGGCATGTTCATAAGGTTATCCGAAACACGACAACAAAGGGAGTGCGTAGAATATTTCAAAATACATATATAGAAGGAAACTTTTGCTTTATTGATATTGAACATATTACTACAGACTCGATTACAAAGGTGCCGTATTGGCTTACAACTTGACATAGATACAAAATGAACTATGATCAGATAGTCATTCGATACATTACATCATTTTATACATAAGCAACAAAATACTCTCTTAGACCTGGGATCGGGGAGAGTTGATGGGACATGGTGCTGTCTCGATTGGGGTCTTCAAAATATGGAAGAATTGCCTTCGCACGCTAGCAAGGCTTTCAAAATGTCCAAGCATCGCCTTCAGCTTCTTGGCACGATTTCTTGATTCGGAGTAACTGTAGAGAGCGAGAATTAGTACATTGTCGTATATTGGTGAGTGGCTAATTATATTCTATGCTCTTATTTGGTTCAAGAAGTTATGTGAACATGCATATATAATTTGTGAACTTTCTACTCATCTTTCATGAAAGCATTTGAAATGCATAATTAACATAACTATGATAAATCTTACCTACGACAGAACGTGCCATTGCAGTATAAAGCTTACCCTGTTCTTTCTTGTCATATTGATAATGATGAATACAATAGTGTGTATTTTGAGAAGGTCACTAGCATGACAAACCATCCTGGACATATAGCTTGGTAAGACAAAGGTCCTTTAGCGTGGATAGCGAGCCCCGTCACTTCTAAACTATTGGTATTTAGCGAGGGAAATATTCGTCGCTAAACTCTATATTTTCGTCGCTAAAGTCATTTACCGACAGATTACCGACGAAAAAGGAACGTCGATAGATATAACATCGCTATGAGAAATCTGTCAATAATCCGTCACCATAGCGATGGATTCACGACGAAAATACCGAAAAAAGATAGTGACGGATTAGTAATGAATTTTACCCGTCGGCAACCTTGGCGATGCCTTAGCAACAGATTACCGACACAATTTTATGAGCAAAAATAACAAATTTTTTAGAAGCTTAACACGATAGAAATTTTCGTCGCTGACTCGTCTGATATGCTTTTGGTATCAGACAGAACGTTAGCGGCAAAAATATTTGTCTCTAATTCATTGCTAACATATAGCAATGCGTCGCTATTTAGTCGATAGTCCGTCACTAGCCTGGAAATTTTTTTAGAGATTCATTGCTATTCCGTCGCTGGTCAGTCGCTAAGCTGCTCATTAACCAGACTAAATTGTTCCAGCTTTGCTCAAACCTGCATATATATATATATATAATATATATATATATATATATAAAATTATAGTCACATAAATTACAGTAAATATAACTCCAATATATACATAAATTAACCCAGCACCAATATATACAAAAATAAACTCCAATAAATACAAAAATAAACTCTAATAGTCGCAAAATTGTACATATCCACAAATTTGTTCAATAATACATAAATTCCCTAAATACAAGCTCATCGATCAAATACAACCAAAAATCAAACAAAAATCAAACTGATGGTGGAGGAGGTGGCAGAGGCATAGTCGGTCGTTTGTACGCATATATCTGCCCAGGACCAATGTGACGATCCATTGTACGTCCAGGACAGGAATGTCTACTAGAGTCGGCGGCATGACAAGAGGCATTGTGGTCGTCGAGGAGCCGGTGTAGTAGGCACTACGGTCGGAGGAAGAGTCATTGCCGGAGGCGCTGATTCGAAGCTGGAGCCGGTGTAGTGGCAGCAGGAATCAGACCTGCTGTGTTTAGAACTCTGGTCACCTGGGCCATCTGACGCTGTAGGCCCACCAAAATCTATGTAATCTGCTGGAAAGTGTAGGTTCCGGCAGTATCGTCGGTCTGTGTATCTGCAGGTGGAGACAGAGGAGCTCTGGAATAAACAGACAACTGGGATGCCAATGATCCGGTACCGTACACGCTGTCCCATTCCCTCTACCGATGGCTTGTATCTACAAGTCGTTCCTTACAGCCGACGTCGGTGGCTGACTACTCCCAGCTCCCTCTCGGCAGTCCTCCATTACCGACTCCACTCTCTAAAGTCTCGTACTTCTCCTATATTTATATAGTTGAATAGATTTAGAGTTAATATTCATATTTTAGTTACTATTAAGTATTGTTATGGTTAGGTTCTCAAACGTCTTCTAGTTTTTTCCTTGATATATAATGTTACTTAAGGTTTTGATTTAGAGTTAATATTCATATTAGAGTTAGGACTAACTATTTAAGTAAACTAAATATAGTTAAGTACGTAAAGACAAAAAAGAAATGTAATTAGATATAGGACTCGAAAAACTTATATAGGCTTTGGTCGCCCAATCATCTACGAGGTCCCCATCATTCTTTTGCTTATGGGCACGCTCAAAACCTTTAGGAAAGTCGATGACTTTTGGGTCTCCGCCTGCCCTGACTATAATAATTAAATATCAATTTATAACTAAACATTAAATTTAAATAATTGAAGAAATAACAAATAAGAATACTCACCAACCGTCGATAATGCTCTAAAATTGGGATGGATCCATCCGTGTGGTGACCACCCTTAGCACGGGCAGCCTTTGCCTTCTCACACTTGGCCTTATAGGCTGGAGTGTCCATCTTCTTCTTAATCGACTCCCAAAATTAATTCTTTAACCACTCCTTACAAAAAGAACTATTAGTGTAGCTAATGCCTTCTCGTCGTTGACTATATCCCTCAGCCTCTTGTTGGCGACAGGCTTATAGCACTTCCGGATCGCCTGATTTTTGTGCGCCGGCTACCAATAAAACTTCTGCAAATAAGAACAAATAAAAACAAATAAGCAAATATTTAAGAAATATTGTAAACAAAGATGGAATTGTTAAGGCACAACCTAAGCATCTCGAGCCAAATAAATCGTCTATCAAGTGGGATGTCCCCAAAGTTCAGATAGGGACCATGGAATTGACGATGCATCAAGTCGCCCAAATCTCTACCAGCTTGGAGCGAAAAGAAGCTAGAATTAACAAAACAATATACCATTGGAAAATAAAGAAAGTATGAATAAATGTGTATAATAAAAATTATAACTTACGTCGCTCCATCAACCCACAGCTCTGGAAGAGTGATGTTGGCTGGCCGCACTAGTAGAGTAGGAGAATCTGTAAAACAGGGTCGACGTATATACACTCCACGGTCCACCAATTGGCCATGATATGGATTCGACCCAGTAGAAGCGATAGGTGTAGTCTCTGACGTAGAAGTCGGGGCACCAACACCGGTAGGAGTAGATGCTGATGAAGGAATATCAGGGCTAACTCTGCCAACCGATGAACGAGTGAAAGGCAGAGATAAGCCATCCTCCTCATCACCCAAATTGTTCTTGCTAACTCCTCTGCGATCTACAGCTGGAGTACTAGGATGATTTGGAGGGCGGGACCCAGATCCTCGACATCGTGTACAGCCTCGACCCGCCATATGCAAATCTAAAAGAAAGATATAAAAAATGGTGTCATGATAAAAATAATCAATACAAATCTAATAGAAATTAAAAAAATGTTGTGTTGATACAAATAATCAATGCTAATGTAATAGAAATAAAAAATAGTGTGATGATACTCATAAGTAGGTAATACATACTAATCTTCTTCAACTTCTTGGTATTCCGAATCTTCATCATCTTTATCTTCTTCATTTTCACTTTCACCTTCATTTTCAAATTCTTGTTCCTCATCTGATACGTTCATTTCAGACTCATCATCTACATGAGGTAAGTCCTTTATGTCAAGCTCTTTGTCAACTATATCATCGTCTGAGTAACGTCAACCTCCATATCGTCAATGTTGGCTAAACTCATATATGTTGGCTGAGGCATGACTACCTCATCCTCCTGGTATGCTTGATCTCTAATATTATATGTATTTCTTGCTTTAGTTTTGTATACAGTCCACCAATCATGAGTAGTACAATGTCGACTAGGATAACTCGTGTAGTACATTTGGATTGTTGACTAGCCAACACAAATGGTTCGAAATCTATACATCTTTTTCATGTTTTATATAAATAAATCCAAAATGTTTGTCAATTTTACATCTTTCCTTGGGTGTTGTGGAAACCAATCACATTTAAACATCATAATTTTGGTATCGAAAGAGTAATCCAGCTCTATAATATCTCTTAAAACACCATAATAGTCAAATTCTGGATCGACATCAAAGACTGAACCCCTTACACAAATTCTAGAATTCTTTGTGTAATTAGCCTCCTCATCGACAAAAAGAGTGATTGATAGGCTTATCAGTGGTTCTAAATTTGAAGCCATTGATGGTATATCCATCCCAATATTTTGCTCTCTTGCTTGATACGATAGCTAGTGCTCGAAGTCTTTCGTCGGTCAATTGTGTGCCAGGACGAAAAACCTAAAATATTATGTATCATAACGTCATCAGGACAAACCTCTTTCGTCGGCCAATTGAATTTAGAATAGTTAAATGATTTTAATCCTTACATAATTATGGAACCACGACGAAAATTTTCTGTCAACCTCTCTAGCAAGATAATCATCATCAATGCTAGGTCTCTCCATTTTTATCTCAGCTCTAAAAATACTATGATAATAATGAGAAAAGTTAAAGAACTTTTTACAAGTATATAGCAAAATTAGAGTATGTCGCTTACTTCTCTACATCTTCCATCTTCTCTATATCACTATTTAGGCAGATATATCTATTAGCGGCTTCAAATTCATTGTCCTCCAATTACCGTAACTTAGAAGCACTTGTAGGCTTGCCACCAACATTGAAGATAGTGTGGATCCACTATTCGGTGCATCGACCTCACCTTCATCATTTCTTGGTGATCTATTCCAGTTTGTTCTGACATGAATATCGAGGTAGATTGAGCAGAAGTTTGAGACCCCCTCAATTGCATATTATTAATTTATCATCCCTACTCAGTGTAAATGGTGCTGAGGGCTTGACCCAGTTACCACTGGATCTTCGTGTTAGATGTAACTCTGGAAGCCTACAAATAATTTCTAATTTATTTCTTGCTTTGGGATTGTCTTTCATTTTTCCCTTGATTTCCATCACCATATTAAATATGTTGTCGAATACATTTTTCTCAATATGCATAACATCAAGATTGTGTCCTATGAGATTGTCCATCCAATAAGGTAAGTCTCTAAAGATACTCCGCTTCATCCAATTATGGTTATGTTCGAATCCTTCTAAGTGATGGCCCGATCTCATATCTTCCTTTACAGTCGGCAAATCCTATACCTCAGCCCGAACGATATCTCTAGTCAATCTCAATGAGGGAGGAGTTAGTTCCTGTTTATGAGCTCTAAAGGCATCCCTGTTCCTTCTTTATGAATGCGACATAGGAAGTGACTGACGATAGCAATAAAAAAAGCTTTTCCTCCATTCTGAAGGCGGAATACCTTACCCTTGTCCATACATATTGGACAAGGGATAATACCATGAGTACTCCACCCAGATAACATTCCTATGCTAGGAAATCATTATTGGTCCACATCAACATTGCTCTCATCTAAAAGTTCTGCTCCATCGATATATCATACGTCTGAACGTCGAACTGCCACAATTATTTCAACTCGTCCACCAATGGCTGTAAGTAGATATCGATATTCTTTTTTAGATTGTTTGGATCCGGTATGATAAGTGTCAAGAAAATATAGTGAGTCTTCATGCAAATCTATGGTGGTAGATTGTGAGGGGTCAAAATCACTAACCAACAAGAGTACTGAGCCCCAGACTGTCCGAAAGGAGTGAATCCATTAGAACATAAAGCCAGCCGAACATTCCTAACTCTGCAGCAAATCCAGGATGACATCGATCAAAATTCTTCTATGCCTCTACATCGGATGGATGAGATAATTCTCCTTAATCCATCTTCCGTTCTTTGCTATGCCATGTTATGTGTTCTGCAGTATTCGAGGACATATACATCCTCTATAGCCTCTTTGTGATCGACAAAAACTGCATGTATTTGTAGGGACATAACCTTGCTCGTGCAGTTGATTTTCCTTTGCCCCGAATGGGCTTGTACCGGTTCTCATGACAGAAAATATATTTATCTTTATCATTATTCTCCTTGTAGTACAATATGCAGCCGTTTTGGCAACAATCTATCTTTTCATAGCCTAATTTGAGTTTTTGTATCATCATCTTCGACTTGTAAAAGTTTTCTGGCAAGTCCGTCGCTCCTTTTGGCAGCAGCACTCTAACAAACTAAATTATCCAGTCATAGCATTCCTGCGTTAAGTTAATATCAGACTTGAGATTCAACAGCTGCATCAGCAATGACAGGACAGAATGAGAATCACAACCCGAATATAACGGAGTATCAATATGGTTGAACACATCATAGAACTCCTTTGCAGCAGGATTTGGATCCTCCGAATCAAAACTTCGATCGACAAAAGTCGCATCAAATACCAACTTACGTGCCAAGTTTCGATTCCGATATTGGAAGTGGTCTCCAAGAGTAGACTCTTCCACCTCTGTATTGAAGGAGGACTGATATTGTGGAACAAGGTTCTCCTTGAGCCGTCCACTAGTTGTAGTTCGGTATGAAACCCTTCTTGTAGAGGTGCTCTCTCACGAGATCTACTTCTTTGAATAGTATAAACGACAAATGACACAAGGGCACTTTATGAGCCTTTCGTCAATGAAATAAGGTTGGCTACTGGCGTATCTCAGAAATTCCTCGACACCCGTCTTGAAATCATCCGTCAAACTAATCTTGGTCTCATGTCACCGATTGTACATCCACGAACGGTCAATTAAGTATCGACTCATTGCTCTCTTACATGTGAAGTCTCTACGTACTTATATATTCATACATTATGGATTAGATACAAATTATGATTTTTATATCAAAAATTGTCTCATTGATTTGAAGCTATCACGATTTTGTTTGAAAACTTTCAACTTAGTACCTAATTATATATATATATATATATATATATATATATATATATATATATATATATATATATATATATATATCCTTCAATGGCTACTCATGACTAATTAGGTATCCTCTTTCAAGCTATTGCGAAGACACGAGGATTCAAGACAATGGAAAAATATTAGAGAGTATGAATCATCTTCTTCATAATTAGGTATCCTCTTGTGCTAGAATCTTAATAGTGAATTTCCGTCTATTTACAAGACAATAATGCAATAGTGCCATTATTAAAGGACACAAAACCTAAAATGTTTCCGATCCTTAAATCATATGATTTTCTGTAATTGTTATCCCTCTAAGTTGATTAACGTAAAGAATATGTAGAGAATGATAAGTGCACAAATATCCCTCTAAGTTTAATTAATTATGTGATTGTTATCACAAGGAGACATGTCAGTGCCCTAAGCCTTACAAAATTATTAAAAATATAATTTACAAGATTGTTGCCACAAATATGCCCTCTAACCTTTGTTTTTCTCCATTCCCTTTCTCAAATTAATTTTCTTATTTTGTAGTGTTTTCAATAAGCCAAACTTATTCATATTAACTTAAGTTTACAAGCAAAATTTACAAAACTAACTACATCACCCAATTTACAAGAAAAATTATTCATATTAACATAAGTTAAAAAAATAACGCAATTTTTTTTTTACCTAGACTGATTGGAGGGTGGAGGGGGTTGAAGGCTGATTGGTGGGGGATCTCCGGCAGAGCCGAGGAGGAGTAGGGAAGGAGGAGGGGCCGAGGAGAAGGGGGAGGAGGAGGGGGCCGAGGAGGACTAGGGAAGAGGAGGGGAAGGAGGAGGGGGCCACCGTGGGGGGTTGTCGCATGCGTGAGAAGGTCGGAGGAGAACGAGTAGGTGCGAGGAGGGGAAGAAAGAGGGGGCCGAGGAGGGCCACGCACGTGAGTGGTATCGCAAGCCTGAGGGGGCCAAGGAGGAGGGGGTCGTCGGAGAAGGAGGAAGGGGCCGAGAAGGAGGGGGTCATCAGGAAAGGAGGTGGGGGGTTGCCGCACCGGAGGGGGATCGAAGGAGGAGGAGTAAGGGGTTCGGGGGTTTTGGGGGGAAGTTAGGATTTTGGACAAATTTTGAGAATGAAATTAAAAGGTTGGCCACAAAGGTTTCATTCGTCGCCATCGACGAAAGTTTTTTGTCGCTAAGCTGTCGCTAATAACTTAGCGACGGATTAGTGACGGAGGCCGCGACGTATATTAAAATTTATTTTGCATAGACTATTGATTGCTAAGATGTCCCTATTTAACGAATGATTAGCTTCCATCGCTAACTTCTGTCGCTATTTCTCAGTATTTTGGTAGTGCGTTGAAAGCCACTACATACCGTAAGATGCATCCGGCATAGCTCTCTATGTTTCTTCTTAGGCTGGATCAGTACTGTGGTCCTAGGATACCATCCGAAGAAACAATCGCCCTTGTGCACAAGTTGTCTATGACCTTGCTAAGCTAAACTAATTATTCAAGCCACGTTTCATGGTAGCGTTACAATATTCATTTAATCGATTTGCTTAGCACAGTTCTACATAAGCATGGTAGATGTAAGCATATAATAGCTATATGATAAAGCAGTCCTACAGTTAGTGTACTTAAGAACTCGTGCAGTAGTTCATTTAACATAAGCATTTTTATCGTTGTAGCTATATTGATTCATATTGACGCAATCGATTTATTGGAGAAAAAAGGGTCAAGGGGAGAAGGGTCAGCCACTCACCTAGAATTTATTTGAGGCGAGAGGAAAGAAGATGATTGTGCTAGACAATACCTATGTGATCACCTGAAATCGCATAAGCAACGAATTAGCACTCTACCCTTCTATTTCGAGTTTGATATGAAATGCGAAGTTCGAAGAACGAAAGCAATAAAATCTACTAAAAACATTCATGAAAATGCATTCATAAAACCAAAGCCAAAGAAGCAAGTGCGGCATAAAAAATAGAGCAACGAGAGGTCTCTTCCGACTCAGCTATAGAGTTAATCCTGGAGGCACGACCGATTGAATATGGGACTTAATTGCGAAGAAGCCACTCCATAATGAAAAAATGATCTTAATTCAATCGGTCCCGACCAATCGATAGCGACAATGTTTCATAACTGCGTTCCCTACGTCGCAAAGGAGAACAGGGCACAACGTTGGGATGGGGCACTACAATATCAAGCTAAACAAGACAAGAATTAAGAGTGTGCCACGAGGGGCCAGACATGTGCTGGAATAATAGGATAGGAACCACATGCTCAAGAAAATTATAATCGAGTCTAGACAATACAGTATAAGAAATTCAGGTAGGCATTGTGGTATATAATAAAAAACGTGGCATAACTATATACAATAAAGCAATAAGCAGGAATAAAATCAGAAAACCAAAAAAAAAAATCAAACTTTGGTACCATAGTGGTATACCAACGGTATACTCCAATATAATGGTAGTACTCCGGTTCGAGACAACAACAATTCTCAATATGGAAAATATTGTCACATCGGTGCACCATTAGTACACACCAATACACTGTAGATATGCCGATATTCATTACAGCAGGTTTTTGATCTAGAAAGGATGATCGAAACCTAACTCAAAATAAATTTCGAGACGGTCAAAATGATTATAATCACGAGAGAAACATATTTAGTAAAACAAGTACTAGAAAATATTGGACTATCAAGGCAATAGAAAACAAAATAGCACTAAAAACAACATTCGTCTAGTAGTTCGATAAGATGAACTTGACTAATTATAAGAATATCTATATATATATATATATATATATATATATATATATATATATATATATATATATATATATATATATATATATATATATATAAGAATATATATATAAAATATATATATATATTTATATATATATATATATTCTTAAATATATATATATATATATATATATATATATTTTTAAATATATATATATATATATATATATATATATATATATATATATATATATATATTAGAACATATTTTGTTTTTAATTATGACTATAGTTGTATTTTACCGCAACATTGATTTTTAAAGCACAACAACTATCGATTTTTCAAATCTAATTCCATATTTGAATTCTAGATAAGTTAGGCTAGTGTCCCATCCAAACATGTTTCTTGTGTTATATTTTTCATGTACAACATTAGAGTTAAAATAGTCATTTTAGTCTCTACCATAAAATTTGACTAATTTTCAAAATAGCAATTAAGGCCCAACTCCGAACCAAATCATTTGACCCAATATATGGTTTGATCCATTTTGAGCCTACTACGCACATATCAATGGTGTACCACTCAATTGAGTTCCTGTATGCTAATTATTTTTAAATGACACATAAGGCCCATATAGTGCAATTTTGGTGTTAGAATCAATTAGAATTATTTTCGGGACTTAACCCTAGTCAACCTAACATAATGGAGACCATCCTAGGCTACCAACCCACTGTGGAACCATATTGGATTGATTTACTTGAAATTAAGTGCAGTCATGTGCGCAAAACCTTGCATCTTTGACTCAACCAATCAACCCATCCAAATATGTAAACCCCCTGGACCCACCTTGCCATAGTTGGAGATTGGAGGCCCAAAACTCAACCAAATTAACCCAAACCAAAGCCATATGAACCCTAACATATAAAACCTCACATTCTTATATTTTAAGCTTCAAAAAAACTGCAGCACCTCTACCCATCCATTGCAAAAACCAAAATCCCCTTCCAGTTCAATTTTGCCCAGTACCTTGTGGCATAACGACAATTTTGACCCCTTTTCGACCACCAATGACGCTCCACGAATATTTATTACGAAGCTATAACATGACCCTCTACAATACTATCAACCCCCCATATTTTCACAACCTCTTCTAGTACACCAAATATAGTCCTAAAAGTCACCGAAAGTCCAAAATCCAAGTCTAAATTCGTTCCAGCAGGTATGCTATTTTGCATCTAGGGTTTTGTATATTTTCCAACATCATCTTTCCATGAAACTAAGACTAATAGAATGATATCTATGTTTATTTTCATGTCAAATTAGCCACCAACACAATTCCAAACGGTTTATCCAGTGCGTCCGTTCTACAGAAAGGTGTCCAGAACAGACCAGATCAATGCGTATCTTTTTATTGCATTTTTGTTTGATTTTGTATTTATTAAAAATCTTGACATTTACCATAACACCGAAAGACCAAGAACAATGTGTTCCTTATACCCAAAAGATTTGATACTTCATATACCTATACTAAAATACATGTTGTGCAAGGTTTGATGATAAAAATAATATTTTAAATATTTTATGTATTTTTACTAGAATTAACAATTTAAATATTTATTTTTTGGGACTCAATTAGTAGGCCAAGCATGTAATTAATAATGTACTATCAACATAGGTATCGTGCATGAGTTTTTACCAATAAAATAATATTAATAGTAATATAAAAATATTTTTGAATATTTTCCACAAAATAAATTTCTATTTTATATTAGTTATAAAGTATTTAATAAGAAAGTTTGGTACTTTATACGTTGTACGGTGTAGTATTGTCACAACCTACACCCAGTTTAGTGGGCATGAGCACGTGGGTACGTCTAGCCTACGTCACAGTATCGACGGTAGAATGCTGTAAAGGTCATCTATAACAACTAACATCAACAATACAGAATATAAACCTGTCATCTCCTCCCGGAGGAATATATATATATATATATATATATATATATATATATATATATATATATATATATATATATATATATATATATATATATATATATAACATTTGAAATATAACTCAATCACATGATTCTAAAGGAAGATAGGCATGGTGATATGATAGAATATAAAGATTAAATAGATAGAGTCTGAAGTAGTAGCAGAGCCACAAACACACAAGTTTATAAGTTAAGACATAGTATAATCCCAAAAATAATAATACAGACCCGAAGTATCAATCTGGAAACAAATCCAGCTAAACTAAGTCACTACTGGAGGTGCGTCCTCTAAGAGCACCAGCTCCATAGGCAAGTCCTGATCAATATCATTATCTCTCCCAAACCCATAGTAGGTTGTGCAATCAGCCTCTAAGTCCTCTAAAAAAAGAGATATCCAGTCAGGATTGGAGTTAAATACAAACGCTAATAGCAGTTCCATTGTATTGACAAATACTATAAGAAACATTTATACTCGAATACAAGATAGAATATCAAAACTGAAATAAGTAGTACGAGATAATCTGGTAATCATGTCATGGTATGAGAAATATACAGTAAAACTAGAATGTAAAGTAATATAGGCAAAACCTGAGTACATTGTAAGTATAAACTGTGCCTTAAGATATTAGAGTGTTATGTGATCGGCTTGGGTCCAGATCAGGCTGTTCCATTTGACCAGCTATGCATAAGTATGAGTATAGAGAATTAGGTCGGCCACAATGGAAAGCTATACATAAGTTGTATAAGGTCAGGCTAAACCCTTCGCGTGGCGAGGGTAAGCTATGCACAAGTAGTAACAAGTAGAGTATTGATCACATCAACTCTAATAACTCCCAAATCTTTCGAATAGTAACAGATCCAACTATGTAACATTATGACATGGGATTCAAGAAGTAGGGCCCAGTCCACTCCTAAATTGGTGTCTATACAAGTATAAGAAATAATATCAAACAAGTACTAATATACCAGGTTAACCAGGAGGAATATCTCATAACGGGATCCAACGTATACTCGTTTGTGTATTCTCATGTTGAGAATCAAGTAAAATACTACAACTGAACATATTTAGGAAATATCAAATTAATAAAAACTATAAGAGAATGCACTCGCCTGTGCGCCTGAGTTAAAAGTAATAATGAAGTCCGTATAGGTGTCCAAGACCTATATTATGAATGCACATCATCAAACTATACAAGCTAGCCTATAAAATCATTCTATCTAACTTATATAACACTAATATAACGTTAATATGCATAGATAATAATCTTTCTACAATTTCTAATTCATATTTTATCCGAAGAGAAGTTTTCAAAGTAAACATTTGAAAACTTAAGGAATCAAAAGAATAAAATATTGTCTACCATAAAAAGAAAATGCCAAACCAATCCAACGATTGGAATTTCCAGAATCGAAGCATAAAGTTGCAAGAAAAACTGTTTTTAGACTTAGAAATAATATGAGTGCAAAAATTTATAATTTTTTCAGTTTTAGAAGTATCATTTGAGTAAACAAACAATGTTATTAGTGGCTCTAATTTCAGGATCTAATATTGAGTTAACTAGAGTTTACTATGGAAAAACTATACAAAAATTCAACGGTTTGATTTTCGGAAAATTGAGCTCAAAATGACATCCAAAAATAGTTTTAGACCTAAATGCTGAAATGTTGTTCATGGAGCTCACTTTGCCCACAATTTACATAATCCACAACAAGTTGTTAAATCATGAAACCTATATAAATTCAAAACTCAACCAAGAATACATACATAGAACTAAAATATAATAATATGGTATACACAGAAAATAACACATGTCCAAAGTTGGTAAAAATAATTCCAGACGTTGAAATATTTTAGTGTGCAGAAAAACTGCTCATGATGCCTACTTTGGTCTTATTTTACACTAGTTAAACTAACTATCTTGGACATGACTTAATACATGATTGATAGATAAAATAACATACTTTACATTCTAACAAGTGGCTTGGAATAATCATTAGTATACAGAAAGTTATGCGTGTTCAAAGCTGGTAGAAAACTACAGTTTCTGTATTCAGAGTTTACGAGACCAAGTTTGAGCCTAGTTTATGCTAATCAAACGAAACACTTAGGGCATAACTCCAACATAAATTTGTAGACAAAATTTTGAGAATTGCATACAAACTTCTAGAATCATAAAATAAGGTGTACATAAAAAGTTACACTACCACAAAGTAGACGAAACTATAATTTTTAGGAAAATAATTTTCGGGTAACATTTTATCATGAATCAAAACCTTAGATACTATTATTTATAGTTCCTACCTAGGAGGATGTTGTATCTAGTTTTTTTTAACCAGCACGTATGGGCTCAGATAAATCGTGTGTCTCCTTGCACATAATTTTTAGCCGGTTGTCATGTCACTTCGTACTCTTTGTGCGGATCTTGTCTGCACTGGATTTTTCATCATCGCTCCACACATACTCCTCACGCACTCCATGCGATCCCAAGCCTCATGGGACGACCGACGTCTTTCGACGCCGACAACTCAATGCCTCGCTTCGCCCACGATGCTGAAGACATCCCCGACGTCTTCACGATGCCTACGATAGCCGATGCCACCCAGCCACCCATTCTATGCGCATAACACAATTACGACGTCTTTCCGATGCCCATTGGGCGCCGCATGACGGACCGTGTGGTCGGCCGTCGTTTATACCCATGGTAAAATGGTGCCGGGCCTTGACCGCCCGCGCGGTGCCCCTAGTCGTTGAGTTATCATATATAGGATGCCCCATTCGTTTATACTCATTCTATCAAGTTATTTCCTATGTCATATAAAAAAGATGACAAAAAATAAAGGTACTTACCCATGTATGGATTGTGGACCACTAGTGTGTTGCAAAATTCAGTCCGAGTACCTTCTCGAAAAACGTCTATACGGAGGAAAATATGGACAGAATATATAGACCAATATATATCAAAACGACAAAAACGAACAGAGCTTCACAATGGAAAAAGTTTCATAGAGTTCTACTAAGTGGTTTGGTGTGCACACTCAATTCTTTACAAAAAATTCGTGGACAACAATCTATTTTGGATACATCATCGTGCGACAGAGGTTTGAGGGGTCAAAACTCTATGAAAATTATGCAAAAATATGAAATAAAAGCTAAGAAATAGAGGATATTTTGTAAAGGGGTCGATGTCACGTCCCGCTCCCGTAGGAGCGATTGTCCTTGCTAAGGCATGATACCACACGAGCCTAGATTACGCTCGTACAAGGCGGGTTCTATAGCGGCCGATTACAGCGGCTGCGATGGGGTCGTCACACAGAAGTCTCCAAAAGAGATATTGAATATGCCAGCAGAATTTAGAACAAAGATACAAGTTATTCAAAAGATGCATTTTTATTGATATTGGAACAAAGATTACAAAGAGGCGCAAGGCCAAGTTTACAAGCCACTCAAGCTTACTATTCTCACATTACAAGTCACTTAGCTCTCTCTCATCTCTCAATACATGTCTTGAACTAGTAGATGCTTCAGAGGGCGATAGCCATACATTATTTCCCATATAAGTCCAGACTCTACGAGACCGCACACCTCAAATCGCCAAGGAACTCCGTGCCTCAACGCATCCAAGCGAGCTCCACGCTACGAGCTTCTACCTGTACCTTCACATGGAATCTATATGGGTGTCAGTACTCAACTGTACTTGTGGAATAAGCTCCTCGCCCACCCATACAAAACTGACACGTTCATTTAATTCGTGCAACAAAACCCTTTATGATTGTGTTTCTACTCTTGTCTTAGGATCAGTTTTAGGACTGACGTCTTGGCCTATTTTGTGTCTCTAGAACATCTCCGTGCCTTGCACCGATAACTTTCTTATCCTTTCCTCTAGTCATTTCTTGTGCTTGCATTATCAACGCACCGACTGATACTTATCTTCTGTGCCATACTTTGGGACGTAAAGACTCGGTCGTGCCATGAACTCGATTCGTGATTCAATATCTTTGAGGCAGTGCCTCGCCACTTAATAACTTGCCTATACTTGTGCCGTAACAACATGGTCGTACCATAACATATCGAGGCCGTGCCTCATGACTCAACATAACTTAACCAAGCTTGCCCGACTGCCCTTCTCGACTTAACTCGCAACGTCTAACCCAACTTGTGGAACTCGTATTGAGAACTCAAGTACGATGCCACATCATATGCCGAAACATCTGTCTTACGTATAGCCAAATTTTAGGCTTCATAATACTCGTGATACAACCGTGCATACCACATTTACAATAATTCGTGTTGTGCTTGCACTTTCTTAGAATCGACCGACATCGTGCATGCGGATTGTCGCTCAGCACGCCACCTTATCTATATGAAAGGCCACTGGTACGATAAGCTATCGTAGATATAGCTCAGGTAGGCGGCGGGTCCTTTAATACAAGGTAGCTAGCCCTATAGAAAGCACCCGACTACCCACGCGGTAAGTTCTAGCGCTGCTATAACGTCTTCCCCCTAGGTCGACTGGCTCCGGCGCCCCGGCATAATACCAGTCGAGGAAGAAATCTTTGTCGACAAGTTGTCCATGACCACACACCTACGAGACATCTATACTCACGTAAATGCATGGCCTAATTTTACGATACGACTGGAACCATACTTAGCATCTCGTGCTCTAAACCACACTTTGCAAAACGTGTACCAGAATCGAGAGACTCCTAACCGAGGGACCACCTCATACTTTAAAAACTTGCATAGGAACCATGAGACTCCCAACCGAGGGATCGCCTCAGCGAGAAACGGTCGCGTGAACTTACTTCTTTGAAATCAAGGGAACGACTACTACATAGCCTTCCAACTTAACTTGCACCAAATGTGCCTACTACTTGCCATAGTCCGTGGCATTTCTATCATCGAAAAATCTATATTTCGTGCCTTAAACCCATTATATTCTGTGCAACACTATCGTCCAAGTCATACTATATGTGACGAGCCTTAAGACCGTGGAAACAAATGGCTATATGCAGCCGTAGAATCGTGGGACCATACATGCGCTCAACTTGAACAATCGAGTTCTTTGGGTACCTAGACTTATGGCATAAGTCATACGATACAACTTAGCTCGTGGGACGATCAAGGCTATGCCAAGCCTTGGACGATGGGACCGTGTATGCTTTATCAAGCATTTATACGTGCGACGCCTTTGACTTAGGCTAATTCTTAGCTTGTGGCGAAGACCAACTTTTCCTTCTCCTAAGCCATGGGACGAAGGACCGAGTGTCATTATCAAAGCACGCCGTAAACCAACTCTAAGCCGACCGTTGGACCTTTCAATATTCTAAGTCAATTTGACCCATTGGGATTATTCCCTTATCTATGTGGATTCGTTTTTTTTTATCAAGCCTACTTGTGCAAGTTGAAAATATGCGATTTATTATGTGATGTCTAAGATGAGGCGAGTTCACCGAAACTACCCCACCTGAGCGAGGAGTCGCCTCGACCGAGTGATGTCTTCGAGCAGCCATTACATGGCTAAGTCCGAACGTCGTTGGCGTTTCGATTCCTCCAATTGACTGAGCGGGACAGGGCACTACATCATACACCACTAAAAAATGTTTCATCCTCGAAACTAACTGAGTATACTTATCGACTTATAATTTGGTTCAACATTCAAAAACTTGCGCACACACTTCGCCTATGTATTTTTTCAACTCGAGCCACGCTTGTGCTATGGTTATCTTTTACCTCGAGCAACTATATCTTCAACTTAGGTAACTTACTCTCATCGCACGCACGGACAACTCAGTTCTAGGCAAACCATCCGATCGACCAACATTCAAGTTCGTCTCAATCTAATGATCGCATTACCACCAATATTTTCCTTGAAACACGTTTCAAAATCCTCGACCCTTTTTCATTTCTCGAGTCTCACTTGATTCAATGTATCACTTAGTTGGATCGTGCGCATATTCTAGGTATCCCCAAAATACATACATTTCAGCCAAGCCTCGTGATAGAGAATCCGCCACCACCACTCGAGTCAGATCGTGAGCATATTCAAGCATTCCTGATATACGTGCATGTCAACCGAGCCTCATGAATGGTGCCTTTATAATTTCTATCGCTCCACACCGGGACGTCTGCCTAACCTCTAGGCTATGTCAATCTGTCAGTATTGGAATCATAGTTCCCAAACAACGATATCAACACTGACCCCATCCTAAGGTTAAACCAAATTAATTGTGTGGGATTTTCTATCCAAGCTCGCATCACTTCGATTTCTAAATATCGAGCATAGATTTCCTACTCACCTCCCGATATTCATCGTACGGGGTCCGAGTCATTCAACAAAGCCATCCTACGACAACTTACGTTCAACCAATTCCACATTATATCAATATTGCTCGTTCAATAAACCACCTTGTGTAGTCTATCCCTTCAAACACGTTCGATATAGTTCGCCTATCATTCCTTTTCAAATCAAGCACGCTATGACACAATTCATCGCTAAACCATAATTCATATTTCATACTCCCTAAGTCATTTATCCTAATTCATGTATTCGATCATAACGTCGTCTAGATTAACAATATGTTGCACCCCGATCTCACGCGAGTTAGTTTATCCACGGTGGGCATAAATTACCATGTACGCTCCCGCGGGATAATCATCCTCATCGGGACGTAACTCTTGTTCGAGTCTAGACTAATTCATTCTCGATACATAGATTGGATCTATATAATCCTCAAGTTTCATTAACTCGTCATTCACAAGGCCTACAAATCCTCGAATTTACCTTCGCATCAAACCAACAAGTCGAGACAATCAAAGTTGTCGTGTCCTGCTTCTCCGAGTTCGATCATTCCCGCAACATGAATCACCATGTCAGCGCTCATACGGAATGATCACCCCAAGTCCGACACGACGCATGTGCGAGGCTTGAGTTGCGCTCGTGCAAGACAAGATTGTCGACGTTGTGATTTTCAATGCAACCATCAAGATACAATCATTTTCATCCAACATTCATCTTAATCAAAATCCTAAGCTTAACATCCAATCGAATAATAACACTTGCACAATCGTTATTCCTCGAATTAGAGTACCCTCGAGTTATCGCATATCGATCTTTGATACACCTCAATACCATCGATGATATGCGTAACCTGACGATCTTTCTTTGCAACAAATTTTGAGTTGTACGAATGATGCTATCAGTCGACTGGATAATCTTCTCGACATTCAAAATCAATTTCGATCATTATCCCTCGAATCTTTCACAACATCAATTTCTTCAAACCCAAATTTGCATATTATTCATCCGTCCATCTTAAGTCATTGACTAACGTATTTCCTCAATTCGCATCATTCCTTGCAAACTCAATCATCGAACGACATTTATTCCAATCCTCAGAGTCTTTTTTAAACATTCGAATCAAACTTTTCATGCACGCTATCTTCTCGTCGTGCTAATTTTTCATATACAATTCTTATCGATTTCCTCGATCAAGTCATCCATTCATACACCCTAACTTTTTTCTCGATTCAGTTTCACCTACTCATTCGTTTTTACGTTTCATACTCGCACAATCCTCGATCCCGTGCACGTTTTGTGTGCGTTAATTCTATGTTATGCGAATCAACACGTCAAATCTCAAGACTACAACTTATTCAATGATACTCAATCTACGGCTTTTCATACACGTGACGCTTACTGATAGACTCATCGACACTCCGTATCCTCAATCGATCGATTGACATTCCTGAGGCTATCACATATACCACTCAGGGATGAAGTCATTCAACAAATCCTCAACTTATCATTCGAATCAAAATCGACTTCTTCAATTTTTCTGTTCGAACCATTCCTCGAATTTCAAGCACGCTCATCTATATCGTACCGACGTTATCGTCACTCGATAGTACTCCTATCGATAGTCATCTCATTTACTCAATCGAGTCCAATATACTCTCTTTTGACACAATTCGAATCCCGCATTCGACTTTTCTATGGTCGACGTAACTTTGGTGTATATGCCCAGCCCGACTTAGCAACCGTGCTGACGCGAACCATATTTTTTGTTTGTCAAAAACTGTTCTCCTATGTTTTGCAAAATAGATAGACTTATTGTCTGGACATCCGTGGGACATTTGAGAGAGAGCGCACCAACGATATCAACTTTGCGGAAGCAACACTTTAGAGTTCACGAAAGCATCAAAGTTAAAGAATTTAATCGATAGTCTAAGGACGTAAAGCCGTGCTCTGATACCATTATGTCACGCCCCGCTCCCATAGGAGCGATCGTCCTCGCTAAGGTGTGATGCCGCACGAGCCTAGATTGCGCTCGTGCAAGACAGATTCTATAACGGCCGATTACAGCGGTTGCGACGGGGTCGTCGCACAGACGTCCCAAACAGAGACATTGAATATGCCAGCAGAATTTAGAACAAAGACACAAGTCATTTAAAAGATGCATTTTTATTGATATTGGAACAAAGATTACAAAGAGGCGCAAGGCCAAGATTACAAGTCACTCAAGCTCACTCTTCTCATATTACAAGTCACTCAGCTCTCTCTCATCTCTCAATCTATATCTTGAACCAGCTGATGCTTCAGAGGGCGAAGTTCGTACATTATGTCCCATATAAGTCCAGACTCCACGCGGCCGCATACCTCGAATCGCTAAGGAACTCCGTGCCTCGACGCATCCAAGCGAGCTCCGCACCACGAGCTTCTACCTGTGCCTGTACATGGAAACTATGTGGGTGTCAGTACTCAACTGTACTGGTGGAATAAGCTCCTCGCCTACCTATACAAAACCGACATGTTTATTTAATTCGTGCAACAGAACCCTTTATGATTGTCTTTCTACTCTTATCTTAGGATCGGTTTTAGGACCGACGTCTTGGCCTATTTTGTGTCTCTAGAACATCTCTATGCCTTGTACCGATAACTTCCTTATCCTTGCCTCTAGACCTTTCTCGTGCTTGCATTGTCAACACACCGATTCATACTTGTCTTCTGTGCCATACTCTGGGACGTAACGACTCGGTTGTGCCATGAACTCGATTCGTGCTTCGATATCTCTGAGGCAGTGCCTTTCCACTTAATAACTTGTCTATACTTGTGTCGTAACAATTATAGGAACAAAATCGTAAAGCACAATACTCTAGAGGGGGGGTGAATAGAGTAGGCAGCGGAATATTGCTAATTAAAAAATGTTAGCAGCAAGATCACCGAATAATAATCACAACTAAGTAAAGTAAAGGCAGAGATAAGAAAGCAAACGCAAAGACAGCAATGTATACTGGTTTCCCTCTGTTGAGGACTAATCCAGTCGGTAGAACTCTTGCTACCAGTTGAATCCACTATTGGAAAAACCATAAGTTTTCTTACGAAGTCCTTGCAACTTCTACAACGCGAGCATTGATACGAAGAACTCGTCCAACTTCAAATATGAAGAGGTATTCTTCAATCAAGCCTTCTGATTACAATCTCTCAGAAACTTCTAGACCGTACCGTACTGGCAAATCAACTAGAGGATTGTAATTGGCTTGGGATCTAAAATTTAAAGCTCAAGAAAACTCTTTGGAAGACTGAAAGCTTTAGATAGAGAGAAGATTGAAATTGAATGAGTGAGTTGAAATGATCGAAATCCTTCTCTATTTATAGGAATTCCAAAGACAGAATTCTGGCAGAATTCGGGCAGAACTCGATGAGAAAATCTCGGTCAAATCCGCAACTGCAGGAGGACCAAGTTCCAGAGAATTCAAAAATCAAACGGCCACCAACCGAACTCTGGCCGAACTCTGGCCGAACTCTGGCCGAGTTCTGTCAGGGTTAGGTTAGGGTTTTAAAATCAATTTTTGTGGATTTTTGAAAAACTTTTTGAAGCTTTTGTTTAAAGGAATGTTTTCCAAAACAAAGGACATTTTAAAAGTATTTTGAAAATATTTTAGAATAGCCTACTTGCCAGTACGACTCGGGGTACAACGTATTCCTAGACTCAATAAAATAAAAAATACATTGCTTAAAGAAAATACAGACTCGAACAGGCAAACATAGCTTCGGTCTTGAACTGTGTAGATAGCTGTTCTTGTTCATGTCCAAGAGTCCGAAACATCCTGACTAGCTTCATATATCCAGACAGAGTTTGATCAATTATTAAAATCAGGTTGACCATATGACCAATGGGCAAACAATCTCTCCCATTTTGATAATTGACAAACTATGAATGATATAACATTTAAGCTTGAAATAAAATCAAAAAAATGGTCTCATGTCCTGTATTTTCTCAAAAGGAATGTTAGATCTTTATTTTTCTTCCCCGTTGTCATTTAGCAAAATAATTGCAAAAGAAGAAAAACTCCCCCGCAATCAATGCATAAATAACAAACAGTGAAGAAACACCAGAAAATACATATGATAAGTAAAGAAAATTTGCATAACATCACAGGCATGTATTTGTACTCAGGCACTTTAGAAAGAATTATATCACGGGCAGTTTATAGTTGAGAAGCAGATAAAGAAATGCTAAGTAAATAAACTGATGTGAATCATAAAGTGCGAATCTCATAAAGATAAAGATAAAGATGTTCAGATGACATCAAATAAAACAAATCCAGTATAAGTCCTCAAAAAAATACTGATAATAAAGTCTGAAAATAGAAAACCTTGGAATGTCGGAGCATTTCCAAGTATACAGTAGATAATGTCTAAGTCTCATATCAACTAACATATCACAACTCCTCCTCCTCCTCATCATCATCATCAGTATGATGACCTGTAGCTCCCCTTCCCGAAAATATTTTTTGAAATATTTTTATTTATTTAATTGTTTTAAATAAAGAATTTTAGATAAGTGTACAAATTTTTAAGGCCAAATGAAGATGGGGTATGATAGGTTCACCAAGAACCCTTAGTAGACATTTTAGTTGGTTATTATTATCATTAATATTTATTGTTATTATTATATTATTCTTACGACTATTATTGGTATTATTATATTATTCTCAAAATAATATAAATGGTATTCGTTTATTCTTCAAGTGAATTTTATATATATATATATATATATATATATATATATATATATATATATATATATATATATATATATAAATATATATATATATATATATATAATTTTTGGCTATGGAGTATTCATTAATGTATATAGGGATTATAATATATATATACACATATTTATTAAATTAGAAATACTTTTTATTTTATATATGCGTATATAGTGGGTATATACAATATATTTACGTGTGTATAAATATATATATATATATATATTTTTTTTTTATATATATATTTATATATATATATAAATATATATATAAATATATATATATATATATATATATATATATATATATATATATATATATATATATACATATATATATATGTATGTATTATTTGTTACTAGATAATAGAAAATAGAGAACAAGAAATAGAAAATAAAAAGAAAAAGAAAAAGACAAAAAAGGGGAGCAGTAGCAGCTCGGCCCCAAGGTCGAGCACTAAGCCCTGACCCTTGGCCAATTAGAGCCAAGTCCAGCAAAGCATTTCAGTTGCAGCCAATGTGCTGAATATCTTTGGCATAACCAAGGGAACCACCCCCGCAAGGCCCAAACACCAGTTCTCCCCTGAACCTGAGTAACCAACCCGAGTCACACTAACCCGAGCCCACAGTACAATTTCTACAGGTATATGTTCCCGAGCGGAAGAGAAATTAATCGAAAACCTAAGGAAAAACACTAAACCCTAAACCACGCCGCATCCCCAAGCGACCCCAGTCCCTGGGCGACCCACCCCGACACTGCGCCGTCGTGTAGGGCGCGTCGGAGGCCGACCACGGCCGGCCAGGCGCGGGGATGCGCGCGCGTGCCGAAGCTTGACAGCAGCAACAGTGTTTTGCGAGCCCAACTTCGACGTAAGTTTTCTTCCCCTGTACTCCGTCTTTTCGCGTTCCGTAAAGTGTTTTAGAAAGCCTATATAACCCTCTTTCCAACACATAAATTAGGTTACGAAGGTGCGTGGTATATTTGTCGAGAAATCGAACCCAAGTCCGACGAAAAACTGCTAAAACAGAACAGTTTTTCCGTCCCAAAACCTCGATTTGGAAGGAAGATTCCTGTCGATTCATGAAGAGTTTCGAAAATATTTTTGAACAATTATATAGACAGCATGTAGGACAACAAAACCCTTCAGATAGATTAATTTTTCATTCGTATTATAATGAGTAATCGGATTGTGAAGTTACCGAAAAACCTGTTTTGAAAATCAAGAAAATGCTCCACACGACGTGCGTCACGCCGATCCGGACGACGTGGTTGCGTACCGAAAGTATCGAAAGCTGCGTAACAGCTTTGTGGTCGTATGGGCTTTGACGGAATTTAAATTGGTCGCGTGTGCGCGACGAATTTGATGCGTATCCGTCGAAATTCACCGTATCGTGCACTTTGCAAATTTCTCAATTACTTTGTGCACGCTCGTCAGATCGAGACAAAACTTGTGACAACAGGACCGTATCATTTTTCTGGTCCTGTATGCCAAGTTTGGCCCAATTCTGAGACAGTTGAATCCGACGTCGTTTTGCGGGCCCCACGGTCCCATTCAACGGGTAATTTTGTGCACGGCCCGCCGGAATCTAAATTTGGACATACGGTTGGGTTCGTATCGGAAAATTGGATCCGTAGACATGTAGTTTGACGACTTTAGAGACCGTTGACTCTGGCACGCTTTTCGGTGCAAAACGGGTCCAACGGCGGACATCGTTTTTGCCCGAAATTACCATTTTGCTCCTGTATCCAGAATTGGACTTAAGGAGAGGAAATCCTAGCTAATTTAACTATTCTGAGAACGTTGGTACTATTTATTTCAGCATCCAGAGACTTCTACATGTGTTGACTGATTGTGGCTCATTGAGTGGTATGGTATTATTGGTTTCTCTAGCTAAGGACCTCAGGCAAGTGCACTTTCTGATTGTTTTTCGATTCATAGTAGTCTTTTTATTTCATGTCTATACATATATCTTGCTGCTTGTTGACACGCTCGTCACACGGAGTAGTCGGGAGGGGAAATATCTTAGTAAACATGTGAACTACCCAGAACTTTCCCATGAGTCTATTCTTGCACGATAGCAGCTGCACACAACACGTGCAGTGAGCCGTATTTACCCCCTAGCCGTTCATATGTTGAAAACGATATTTTACACCACCTATCTTTTATTAGTTTTCCTTGTTTACTTCTCTATCGTGCTATGTCATCAGTTTTCTTACAGCTTTCATATCTCATATGCTATTTTCATGTCTTGTTAATTCTGTTGTGTCTTGTATTGCCGTCGATTTGTGTACTTGTTCTATTCCTGACTGGAAACCATCATTTTTCAGGTTTAGCTGCGATCATTCTTAGCACTGGGAAGATTTGGGTATGCTGAGGCCGACATAGAAATAGAAAACAGTTGTACTATTTCCATTAAATATAAAGTCTTGTATTTTCTTTAAATATAAATCTTGTAAATGTTGTAATTGTTGTAATAAATTTAGAAATGTTAATGAGCAGCGAATGTTATTTTCTTGAGCATTTATTTCTTGCGGGCTTGACAGCGTTCTACCGCCGACTCTGCGGCGTAGGCTGGCTTGGACACGTCTCGTATCCGAAAAGCGGGTGCGGGTCGTGACAAGTTTTTGCGGTGGCCCACGCAGGTCCGTCTTCGCAAAAGATTGCGAACTCGTGATGGTACGTTAGTCGTACTATTGCGAGCCTGCGCTCAGGAAATGCTCATTCACAAACTAGGATTAAATTGATTTAGGAAAATAACTAGGACTAGGAGTCCCTTGTTCAAATTGACCGATTAGGTAGTTAAGGTTGTTAGATAGGCCATGCTATTTAGGAATCATTGAATTCGGATAGCTTGCTAGATACCTTATTGCTTTTGATATGACGATATGCTTCAATGTTAGTCTATTATTCACTTTGATTAGTTAGGCTTACCTAGAATTAAGACTTTGGTCTTGATGAACTATTTAATTTTCTGTTGCTTTAATTAGATATAAATCTTATATCATAAGTTAGAACAGTCTATTTAAATTCTCTTTTGCTGTAAGTAATTAGTTTAAATTTTCTGACTCTGTTATTTGCATACGAATCTCGAAGTAGATTTATTTGAAATTTCCATCAACCTTTGAAATGCATATGAACTAGATACTATAATGTCTGTATTTCTTTTGTATTTAGTTACTTCCTTCATGTTAAATCTTTTAATTTAAGTGTTGTGACTGACAGGACGAATACCTATGCTTTATTTTTAGTCAACTTATTTGAATCTCTAGAGGCTCATGAATTTTTACGGATATAGTTAAATGAATGTTAGATAACTCAAAACGGTTAGACAGCAGCGCACTGTCGTCAATTATTAGAGAGTGGAGAATGTGGGTTCACTGCAGCCAGCAGCACACTGGCAAGGCACAACCTACAGGATTGAAATCATCCCGAGGAGTTATAGCCTATAAAATATTGCTAAAACTCTGTCCTCTTGACCTCTTTAGATCTTAGGTGCCCTTGTGTAACATAAGGTAGAGCACCTGATAGCTTATCACACCTGAATCACGGAACCAAGGGTTGTCACAGCCAGAGTATACGGGCAAGGCATAATTCCCGGTGAAATGACTTCAGGCGTGATTATAAGTTTAGGATACTATAGGGAATAGAAAATGCCGGTGTCCCATAAGATTCAAAACCAATACTAGTGTAAGTTCTGTAAGTTGAGTAGCATGTCTTCCAACCTAGCGTTATGTGGTTCTTGTGATCTATTGACGAAGAAATTAACTGACACTAATAGGTTTAGAAAATAGAACTCAGAAGTCCATAACCCATTAGTCGACCAAGGCCTTAGAGATGGAAAGATTATAGGAAGACTATATAAGCAATGACACCGGATAAGGTTTTAATTTTTTTCCAAAACTCGAACTATTGTGCCTCCTTTCCAAAAATTTTGCGTATTTATAAATTGACTATCTTGACCAACGCTGCAATTACAGCCTAGCTTTGCAAGCTTACTCTTTTATCGAGCTTGATTCAAGACATATGTTTATTGGGACGCCCGCTAACATATTGTCTAATCAGAATTACTGTATTACGGTCTGATCAACCATGATGCTTTCGGTTCGCTCTTCATCTAATTACCCTACGTGGATTGAGATATAGATGTCTCTAGGATCTCATCCACGACTTCCTTGACAATTCCTCTTGAAATATGCATTCGCCCTCGAATCATGTAATTGTGTTCAGTGACATCTCTCTTGAACTCTTTATTGTTTTCGTCCTTCGCTGATTGGAAAGACGAAAGCTCGTAATTAATAGATGGATACATAGTATCCCCATTACCATGATGGTTGTATACGCAAGAGTAACTACCATCGGTCAGCCTTGTGATTGAAATCTTGCCTTGAGTTACTCGCTCTCATCTCGACCTTTAAGCTACTATTGGGCCTTTTCTAGCCATTTGAATTTGAGAAACGATCCTTGACTTGACTTATATCCACCGTATCCCATTACGCTGTGCCTTGTTCTTTATTGACCAGAGTCGAGGCACAATATCCAGACTTTGGAATTTTTCTAACCTCATTATTCCTAAAACCCTGTCCTAGCTCCTAAGGTGGGTAGACCATAAGTCTTCTAAAGATTTTTAGGATATACCAGGATTACCGAGTGATTAGAACAACTTCCACTAGGATGATGATTAGTGTTGTTGGACTCCCACTTTTCCTTTAGATCATTTTGTGTCCCCGACCGTGTCACTAATATTCGGAGCACGAGACCAGCTGTTACTTTCCAACAAATTTCATATCCAAGATCTAGATAAGTCCACCTTTATCTAGGTATATCATGTCCCACTCAAACACGTTCCCTTGTACTCTATTTTGTGGTATGACTTTCAGGACAAAAAGGACTAGCTATAACCCTTACCATAATACCGGTAAACTTTCCGACTTCCACTAGAGCCTCAACCTTGACTCAATTCTTTCGACCCAACATATGGTTGTGATTTACTCGAAGCCCACTACGTACATGCCACTAGTATGCCACCCAATTGAGGCCTCATGTGCTACTTAAACATAAAAGTCACTGAAGTCACATTTTCAGGCTTATGGACCTCGCTAACTAACCTGACTAACAACTAGCTCAATCACTTGGAAGGAATCCTATTCTAGGCTACCTTAATCTAGTAGAACTAGTTTTATCATTAGGATCTTGTTCAGTCAATATAGATTGAAATCCAAGGTTCACCCAACCAATGAGTAATGTCCAATTAGGGAACCCCTTAAAGACCCAGTAACACCCATCCATGCATACCACCGTATTCGGACCATAAAATCGAATTAGCTGAAGTAGGCCCCATACCTACTATGTAGTCTCCACCTCCTAGAATGTGAACCCATTCGTAACCTTTATCCCATCTACGTGGAAGTCGAGATACGATCTTGTATTGCATTTATATCCCTTGCTCGTGTGTTTAAATAAGCACGAAAAAAAGGTCGCAATCTTGACTTCTCTAATTTCGTTCCATTATGGAACCTTGTTTGAATTAGAATTTCGAGAACGAGACTTCTGTATTGCACGGGTTGCAGGCTACCCGAAGAAATGAAGGGTTCTTCGATTTAGCAAATGACTAGACTATAGTAGCCCAATCTAGCAAATAATTTAGTGGCTCGTAATCATTCCTTATATCTGTATCATTGGATACGCTCAACCGTCCTAAAACCTCATGATTGCCCTCGATTACTCCTCCTTATCTTCCGATTTGAGAGCGACGACTGATCATACCTATTAGAATCTATCAATATTCTTAGTTACTTGTGTAAATTATTTCTTGTTAAATTTTGGATTGCTTGATAGATAGGAGAGGGTGGTAGATGACTTATGCTATAGATATCTGTCAGTAATTACTTTCTGCAATTAGCTGGAGGGTTACAATGTTATGACGTCAGGTGTTTGAAGTGGGTAGTGTGACCAAAGGTGGGTAGAAGTCCTCGGAGATTCGTAGTTACAAAATGGCTGGAAGGAGGATACAATTATTTTCGATAAACTAAATTTAAGGAGACTGTGGTAGTAGTGGACTTATTCTTTTATTTTTGTTAGAATTTTTGGCATGTTTTTAAGTTAGAATTTCGAGGACGAAATTATTTTAAGGTGGGTAGATTTGTAGCTCCGCTTCCCGAAAATATTTTTTGAAATATTTTTATTTATTTAATTGTTTTAAATAAAGAATTTTAGATAAGTGTACAAATTTTTAAGGCCAAATGAAGATGGGGTATGATAGTTTAACCAAGAACCCTTAGTAGACATTTTAGTTGGTTATTATTATCATTATTATTTATTGTTATTATTATATTATTCTTATGACTATTATTGGTATTATTATATTATTCTCAAAATAATATAAATGGTATTCGTTTATTCTTCAAGTGAATTATATATATATATATATATATATATATATATATATATATATATATATATATATATATATATATATATATATAATTTTTGGCTATGGAATATTCATTAATGTATATAGGGATTATAATATATATATACACATATTTAATAAATTAGAAATACTTTTTATTTCATATATGCGTATATAGTAGGTATATATATAATATATTTACGTGTGTACAAATATATATATATATATATATATATATATATATATATATATATATATATATATATATATATATATATATATATATATAAATAAATATATATATATATAAAAATATATATATATATATATATATATATATATATATATATATATATATATATATGTAAAAAAAAAAAAAAAAAAAAATATATATATATATATATATATATGTATTATTTATGAAAAAAAAAAATATATATATGTATGTATTATTTACTACTAGATAATAAAAAATAGAGAACAAGAAATAGAAAAGAAAAAGAAAAAAAAAGGGAGCAGTACCAGCTCGGCCCCATGGCCGAGCACTAAGCCCTAACCCTTGGCCAATTAGAGCCAAGTCCAGCAAAGCATTTCAGTTGCAGCCAGTGTGCTGAATGTCTTTGGCATAACCAAGGGAACCACCCCCGCAAGGCCCAAACACCAGTTCTCCCCTGAACCCGAGTAACCAACCCGAGTCACCCTAACCCGAGCCCACAGTACAATTTCCGCAGGTATATGTTCCCAAGCGGAAGAGAAATCAATCGAAAACCTAAGGAAAAATACTAAACCCTAAACCACGCCGCATCCCCACGCGACCCCAGTCCCTGGGCGACCCACCCCGACACTGCGCCGCCGCGCAGGGCACGTCGGAGGCCGACCACGGCCGGCCAGGCACGGGGATGCGCGCGCATGCCGAAGCATGACAGCAGCAATAGTGTTTTGCGAGCCCAACTTCGACGTAAGTTTTCTTCCCTGTACTCCATCTTTTCGTGTTCCGTAAAGTATTTTAGAAAGCCTATATAACCCTCTTCCCAACACATAAATTAGGTTACGAAGGTGTGTGGTATATTTGTCGAGAAATCGAACCCAAGTCCGACGAAAAACTGCTAAAACAGAACAGTTTTTCAGTCCCAAAACCTCGATTTGGAAGGAAGATTCCTGTCGATTCATGAAGAGTTTCAAAAATATTTTTGAATAATTATATAGACAGCATGTAGGATAACAAAACCCTTCAGATAGATTAATTTTTTATTCGTATTATAATGAGTAATCGGATTATGAAGTTACCGAAAAACCTATTTTGAAAATCAAGAAAACGCTCCACACGACGTGCGTCACGCTAATCCGGACGACGTGGTCGCGTACCGAAAGTATCGAAAGCTGCGTAACAGCTTTGTGGTCGTATGGGCTTTGACGGAATTTAAATTGGTCGCATGTGCGCGACGAATTTGATACGTATCTGTCGAAATTCACCGTATCGTGCACTTTGTAAATTTCTTAATTACTTTGTGCACGCTCGTCAGATCGAGACGAAACTTGCGCCAACAGGACCGTATCATTTTTCTGGTCCTGTATGCCAAGTTTGGCCCAATTCTGAGACAGTTGAATCCGACGTCGTTTTGCGGGCCCCACGGTCCCACTCAACGGGCAATTTTGTGTACGGCCCGTCGGAATCCAACTTTGGACATATGGTTGGATTTGTATCAGAAAACTGGATCCGTAGAAATGTAGTTTGATGACTCTAGAGACCGTTGACTCTGGCACACTTTTCGGTGTAAAACGGGTCCAACGGCGGACATCGTTTTTGCCCGAAATTACCGTTTTACCCCTGTATCCAGAATTGGACTTAAGGACAGGCAATCCTAGCTAATTTGACTATTCTGAGAACGTTGGTACTATTTATTTTAGCATCTAGAGACTTCTACATGTGTTGACTGATTGTGGCTCATTGAGTGGTATGGTATTATTGGTTTCTCTAGCTAAGGACCTCAGGCAAGTGCACTTTCTGATTGCTTTCCGATTCATAGTAGTCTTTTCATTTCATGTCTATATATATATCTTGCTGCTTGTTGACACGCTCGTCACACGGAGTAGTCGGAAGGGAAAATATCTTAGTAAACATGTGAACACCCAAAACTTTCTCATGAGTCTATTCTTGCACGATAGCAGCTGCACACGACACGTGCAGTGAGCCGTATTTACCCCCTAGCCGTTCACATATTGAAAACGATATTTCACACCACCTAGATAGATGTCTTTTATTAGTTTTCCTTGTTTACTTCTCTATCGTGCTATGTCATCAGTTTTCTTACAGCTTTCATATCTCATATACTATTTTCATGTCTTGTTAATTCTGTTGTGTCTTGCATTGCCGTCGGTTTGTGTACTTATTCCATTCCTGACTGGAAACCATTATTTTTCAGGTTTAGCCGCGATCATTCTTAGCACTGGAAAGATTTGGGTATGCTTAGGCCGACCTAGAAATAGAAAACAGTTGTACTATTTCCATTAAATGTAATATCTTGTATTTTCTTTAAATATAAATCTTGTAAATGTTGTAATTGTTGTAATAAATTTAGAAATGTGAATGAGCAGCGAATGTTATTTTCTTGAGCATTTATTTCTTGTGGGCTTGACAGCGTTCTACCGCCGACTCTGCGGCGTAGGCTGGCTTGGACACGTCTCGTATCCGAAAAATGGGTGCGGGTCGTGACATGACCAGCATGTCCAGAAGGACCAGCTTCAGAGGTACCCACGCCAGAAGGATGAGGAGGAGCGCCAGTATAAAACTCACCAACATAATCACGAGGAGGAGCACGGTCAGAACGGTACCAATCATATGCGTTACCGGGCTGGAAATAGGCATGAACAGCCTCATCCTCACAGCGGTAACCAGAGATAGCGGATCTCTAGGGATGGAACCGGCTGAATGTCCAGTCTGGGCGAAGCGAAGATCAGCTAATGAGTTTGCAATCGTCTGATAATGGATGACGTCGCGGAACTCACGTTCGCGAGCCATATCCGTCATGGAGGCGTGCAAATCTGAAAGGTGCTGGTGTATGCCCTCAAATGTCATAGCATACTGCTGAGGAGGTGGAGGAGGTGGAGCAGTAGCATGGGCAGGAGGAGGAGCATATGCAGTCATACTGCGACGAGATAACATGAGAACCTTGGGCTCAGGGTCTTGAGCACAAGTAGATAAGTCAATGTCGAAACGCTGGAAGATGCGTGGGAGAATCATCGCATAAGAGAGATTTCTATCTCTTGTACGACAACGTCCTATCATCTGAATAATGGTCTTAGGGGCAAAAAATGGAATCCCCTTAAGAATGTGATACATAGCAGATAATTCAAGTGACGTGACATCATCCTTCGAAGTAGATTTTGGAAGGAGAGTAGAATAAATGGTACGGTGCAATTCATAATTAAACAAGTTCAAGTTGTTTGCCTTGAACTTTCCAGAGCGAACTCTATCAGGTGCACAAAGTTCAGCTTTGAAACATGTAAGTGTCGTGCCTTCGGAGAAATCAAACTCAGTGATGTCAACAAGCGGTTCACCTTCGTTGGGAATACCAAGGATCTCCGCTAAGAGAACATCATTGAAATTGATATCTAATCCTCCAACACGTGTGCTTACATCAAAAGTGTTTAATATGATATTGCAGTAAAACAGTCTAATTGCATTAGTTGCTACGAGAAAATAGAGTTTAACAAAATGCTGTAACCCTAATGCCTCAAAGAAATGGCGATGATCAGGAAATACAGTCCACTTGATAGGTGCGCCTGTGCATATGGATCTCATGGAGAAGTCTCCATACCACAGTAAGGCTTGGTCTAGGGTTTGAAAGTAAAACCCATCGAACGTGCCGTCGCTAGATTGGACTGGCGAAAATAGAAAATTAGTCGATGGATCCGAAGATGAACCTTCCTCACTTGGGTTGGTTGTCTTCTTCCTCTTAAAGGGGTTGAATCCCTTAGGTGCCATTTGTGCAAATAGAAGTAAATATGCACTAATTGAAAAGTGGAGAAAGATGGAGTTATACCTCCCGAAATCAAAGTATGTCGAAGAGAACGACGAACTCTGCACGAATCCAAAGTTTGGATTGATTTCACCACTTGGATTAGAAGATAGGGGGTGGTAAAGAACTAGGGTTCGGGGCTCCTTTGCGGCTGCTGTTGCTGGTTATGACGTAGTTTAGAAGAAATGAGGAAGAAAGGCTCTCGGGTTCTGGTATATATAACCTGACACCCTCAACCGAACTCGGGCCGAATTCGGTCCGAAGTCTGGCCGAATTCGCTTGGGTTTGGTTTGAAATACTTTCTTTTTCATTGGCTCATTTCAAATATTTAATTCAAAGATTAGTAATTTCAACCTTCAATTAACATAATTAATATTATTTTATAGATTAAATTTCATTACACAGCGACTGTTTCAGATTAGCTGTAGGAGTACTGTCCCAGCTGGCGGAGGTTCACCGGGGAACTCTTAAGTACCGCTTCGCTTCAACCGTAGTTGTGGTGACAGACATACTCTTTATTGGCTTGTCTCTAACACAGTTTTTGCATATTGAAATAAAATCATAAAACAAAATTAATTAATATTATTGACGTCCAAAATTCCTAATTCTCGACGTAAATAATTGAAACGATCTTCTGCTAGAGGTTTTGTGAAAATGTCAGCTAATTGATTTTCAGTTTCTATGTTTACACGGTCAATATCTCCATTTTGATGATGATCTCTAAGAAAATGATGTCTAATCTCGATATGTTTAGTACGAGAATGACATACAGGATTCTTAGTCAAATTAATAGTGCTCGTGTTATCAACAGAAAATGGGAATATGTGTATAAAATAAATCATAGTCTACCAAGGTTTGTTTCATCCACAAAATCTGAGCACAACAACGTCCTACGGTGATATACTCAGCCTCTGTTGTTGATAGGGCTACAAAATTTTGCTTTTTACTAAACCATGAGACTAAAGCTTTGCCTAAGAAATACATGTGCCACTGGTATTTTTTCTATCAACTTTGCATCCAGCAAAATCTTCATCCGAATAACCAGTAAGGTCAAAGGACTTAGTTTTGGGATACCACAAGCCAACAGAAGAAGTGCCCTTAAGGTATCGAAAGATACGCTTAACTACGCACAGATGTGATTCCTTTGGATTAGCTTAAAAACGTGCACACAGGCAAACACTAAACATAATATCTAAACGACTAGCAGTTAAATAAAGTAAACTACCGATCATACCTCGATACTTACGTGTGTCGACCGGCTTGCCTTGTTCATCAATATCAAGTTTTGTTGAAGTTGCCATCGGAGTGCCAATAGGTTTGACATTGTCCAGATCGAACTTCTTTAGCAAATCTTTTATGTACTTGGCTTGATTTATGAACGTCCCATTGTCAGTTTGTTTGATTTGCAGTCCGAGAAAGAATTTCAGCTCTCCCATCATGCTCATCTCAAACTCATTCTGCATACACTTAGAAAATTCTTGACACAGAGACTTATCAGTAGATCCAAATATGATATCATCTACATAGACTTGTATTAAAAGAAGCTTACCATTAAAGGACTTAATAAAAAGTGTAGTGTCAACCTTGCCTTTTTAAAAACCGTTGTCAAGTAGAAAAGAGCTTAGACGATCATACCAAGCACGAGGGGCTTGTTTCAAACCGTATAAAGCTTTCTTCAACTTGAAAACATGATCAGAATTTTTAAAATCTATGAAACCTGGAGGTTGTGCTACAAAAACTTCTTCTTTTATAAAACTATTTAAAAATGCACTCTTGACATCCATTTGAAATAATTTAAAATTATGAAAATATGCAAATGCACATAACATACGAATGGATTCTAATCTCGCAACTGGGGCATAAGTCTCATCGTAGTCGATACCTTCTTCTTGATTGTATCCTTGAGCTACGAGTCGAGCCTTATTACGAGCCACTATACCATTCTCATTCAGTTTATTTCGGAATACCCAACGGGTGCCAATGACCGGATGATCAATAGGCTTGGGAACAAGTTTCCAAACTTGATTCCGTTCAAATTGGTTTAATTCCTCCTGTATAGCATCTATCCAAAAACTATCACTACATGCTTCATCAATAGTTTTGGGTTCTAGCTATGAAATAAATGCAACACTAGAAACAATATCTCTACTGGATGTACGAGTACTTACACCTTTGGTAATGTCACCAATTACCAAATCCTTTGGATGATCAGCTGTAAATTTTAATCTTTTCGGCAGACTCTGAAGGTAGCTGGTTCCTGGATCTTCTCTAGGAGGATCAGCTAGTGCCGAGCTTGGTTGAAAATTAGCTGTTGTTGAGCTTGGTACAGTTGGATCTTTGTCATTGTCATCGATAGTCATTTGATTCAGTTCATCAAAAGTGACGTTGATTGACTCTTCGATGATCATGGTTTGTTTGTTGAAGACTCTGTATCCTTTGCTCTTGGTTGCATAACCTAAAAATATACCTTCATCGGCCTTTTCGTCAAACTTTCCCAAATTGTCTTTTGTATTAAGAATAAAACATTTACAACCAAATATTCTAAAATATGAAACAGATAGAATTCTATCAAACCATAACTCAAATGGAGTCTTCTTCGATTTGGGTCGAATTAGAACTCTATTGAGAACAAAACAAGCTGTATTGACAGCTTCAGCCCAAAAATATTTGGGTAGACTAAACTGGTTTAACATTACTCTGGCCATTTCGGATAGCGTTCTGTTCTTACGTTTCACAACTCCATTTTGTTGTGGAGTCCTAGGGCAGGAGAACTCGTGTACAAAACCGTGTGTGTCACAAAATTGCTCAAACTCTGCATTCTCGAATTCGCCACCATGATCGCTTCTTATACGAGTGATCATGTAACCTTTTTCATTCTGAACTTTTTGCAAAAGGCGACAAATTCGGATAATGCATCATTCTTGCGTGTCAAGAACTATATCCACGTGTATCTAGAGAAATCATCTACAATTACGAAAGCATAAAGCTTACCTCCGAGGCTAGCAACTCTGCTAGGACCAAGTAAGTCCATATGAAGCAATTGTAGAGGTCTAGTAGTACATACTGCGTTTACTGATTTGAATGTGGATCTGGTAGCTTTGTTCTTTTCACATTGACTGCATACCGAATCCTTCTTGAATGTAATATCCAGTAAACCGCGTACTAGCTTCTTTGTGGATAATCTTGATATTGTGTCCATATTTGCGTGACCGAGTCTCATATGCCACAGATGACTCTCAACGCTTTTAGCCATTAAGCATCTACCTGAAATGTTAGTTTCTTCCAACAAATAGAAAACATATATGTTGTCTTCCCTGATACCTTCAAAGATAGTATTACCAGTTGAGCTATCAACTATAATACATTTGTCTTTGCCAAAGTTGATGCCATAACCATGATCAGCCAAATGACTTACACTGAGTATATTATGTTTCAACTCGGTAACCAGACAGACATCTTTAATAACAGGATAGGGAGACTTACCAACATCACCGATACCAATAATATACCCTTTCAAGTTATTACCGAAGGAAACATAACCTTCCTTCTTTTTCTTCGACAGTATTGTAAATAGTGTAGCGTCACCGGTCATATGCTGTGAGCAACCATTGTCGAGGATCCATTTGCTTCTAGCATGTGAAAGGTGTTCCACCTATAAAACAGTTTGCAGATAAAACTTTTGGTACCCATTTCTTGTAGGGTCCTGAAATGTTAGCCTTTGGTATCCAAGCATAAATATTTAAATCAACAAGCTTTCTGATTCTACATACAGATGAAATATGACCAATGAGGCCACAATAATGACATTTTGCATGTCGAGTGTTGAAAGCTGAGTGGTGTGCAATGTTGGTAGGTTTAGGTTTTCTAGTATAGAAGAAAGCATACCTATAATCCTGTTTGGGCTTAACCTTTTGGGGTAAAGGTTTGATAGGGTTAGGTCTGACAGTGTTTGGCATGGAAATGTTTCGATTTTTCGGTAAGTGACACGTGTTAGGATAGGAAGCAGCAGGCTCAGGCTATTTTCCTAACCTAATTTCCAATCTTTTAGAAGTGTCATACAACTTAGTATAATCAGAAGTGAGTGTTTCCATTCTGATTTGTGCACTTTAAAGACTTTTCTTCTCTTTAGAAAGTTCTTCCTTGAGTTGGTCAATAACTTTGTCTTTCTCTTCAGATGACTTGGTAGTCTCGTGTAACAAGAGCTTTATTGAAGAAAGCTCACCAGACTCACTAACATTATTTCTAACCTCAGCTAGTAGGTCGGTAAGTCTACCTATTTCACCTTTGTACTCTTTGAGTACCTTCTTAGAGGTCTGATACTTGCTACGCAGTTTCCTGTAATCAGTCATCAGTTCACTGAAGGCATCTCCTAATTGCTCAAAGGTGAAGTCATCATAAGTATCAACTACAGGTTCAGTAGGTACCTGATCGAATGCCATAAAGGATACGTTTGCAGCGTCTTCTGATTGTTCATCTTCTGAGTCGTTGGCTTCACTTTCATGCCATATGCTGATATTGGCATATCTCCTAGATGTTGATCTCTTCAGGTTTCCTTTTTTATACCTGTTGCTCTTCTTGCTTGATGATGAGTTTGTAGGACAATCCTTCTTCATGTGTCCCTTCTTCTTGCAGCCGTAGCAGACAGCATCATCTTGATACCAGTTGTTGTTGCTCTTGTTTTCTTTGGCTTTCTTCTCATATCTCATGAATGTTTTGAATTTCCTTGCTAGGAGAGCTTGATCTTCAGCATCAGATTCACTGCTGTCTGAGTCACCTTCAGCAGCTTTTCTGTGCTGAGCCTTGAAAGCAATCGTCTTTTCCTTTGGTGCAGGCTCTTCAAAATCTTGTAGCTCCAGCTCATGAGTGAGTAGCTTACCCATGAGTACTTCGAGGGACATAGTTGTGAGGTTGTTCCCTTCAATGATTGCAGTAGCCTTCGAAATCCAGTTCTTGGTAAGTGCTCGCAGGAGTTTGCGAATCTTTTCATGGTTACTGTACCCTTTGCCTAGGGAGGACAAAGGATTTACAATATCCAAGAATCTTTCAAACATTTGAGTAACTATTTCGTTGGGCTTTATCTTGAACACCGCATACTCTTGAGTAAGTCTGCTGACTTTTGATTCTTTGACTTGAGTCGTGCCTTCATGTGGCTTCCACACTTCATTAGCCGTTGTGTAGATAGACACCCTGTTAAATTCAGTTCTGTCTAAAGCACAAAATAGAGCGTTAATAGTACGTGCGTCAAGACTGGCCTTTTTTTTTTCCTCCTCTGTATATCTGCTATAGGATTTTTCAACTAAAACTCCATCAACATTTATACGAGGTGGCTATTGATAGCCATTACTAACAATAGACCATAAATCAAAGTCAAGAGATTTCAAGAAGAAACTCATCCGTGTCTTCCAATAGGTATAGTTCGTACCATCAAACAGTGGAGGTCTGTTTGTGGCCTGGCCTTCACTTGTGAATTTCACAGTTGCCATGTGTTGTGTTGTGATCTATATAACAATTAATTAAAATGAATAAATAATTGCAATGTTACCTTGCTTTACCTGTAACACCCGCTCTGATACCAATTGTAGGAACGAAATCGTAAAGCACAATACTCTAGAGGGGGGGTGAATAGAGTAGGCAGTGAAATATTGCTAATTAAAAAATATTAACAGCAAGTTTTCCTCTGTTGAGGACTAATCCAGTCGGTAGAACTCTTGCTACCAGTTGAATCCACTATTAGAAAAATCGCAAGTTTTCTTACGAAGTCCTTGCAACTTCTACAACGCGAGCTTTGATACGAAGAACTCGTCCAACTTCAAATATGAAGATGTATTCTTCAATCAAGCCTTCTGATTACAATCTCTCAAAAACTTCTAGACCGCACCGTACTGGTAAATCGACTAGAGGATTGTAATTGGCTTGGGATCTAAAATTTAAAGCTCAAGAAAACTCTTTGGAAGACTGAAAGCTTTAGATAGAGAGAAGATTGAAAGTGAATGAGTGAGTTGAAATGATCGAAATCCTTCTCTATTTATAGGAATTCCAAAGGCAGAATTCGGACAGAATTCGGGCAGAACTCGATGAGGAAATCTCGATCAAATCCACAACTGCAGGAGGACCAAGTTCCAGAGAATTCAAAAATTAAACGGCCACCAACCGAACTCTGGCCGAACTCTGACCGAGTTCTGTCAGGGTTAGGTTAGGGTTTTAAAATCAGTTTTTGTGGATTTTTGAAAAACTTTTTGAAAACCTTTTTGAAGCTTTTGTTTAAAGGAATGTTTTCCAAAACAAAGGACATTTTAAAAGTATTTTGAAAACATTTTAGAATAGCCTATTTGCCAGTACGACTCGGTGTACAACGTATTCCTAGACTCAATAAAATAAAAAATACATTGCTTAAAGGAAATATGCACTCGAACAGGCAAACATAGCTTCGGTCTTGAACTGTGGAGATAGCTGTTCTTGTAATATCCAAGAGTCCGATACATCCTGACTAGCTTCATATATCCAGACAGAGTTTGATTAATTATTAAAATCAGGTTGACCGTATGACCAATGGGCCAACAACAACATGGTCATGCCATAACATATCGAGGTCGTACCTCGTGACTCAAAATAACTTAACCAAGCTTTCCCTACGGCCCTTCTAGACTTAACTCGCAACGTCTAACCCAACTTGTGGAGCTCGTGTTGAGAACTCAAGTACGATGCCACATCGTATGCTGAAGCATGTATCTTACATATAGCCAAATCTTAGGCTTCATAATACTCGTGATGCAACCGTGCATACCATATTTACAATCATTCATGTCGTGCTTGCACTTCCTTAGAATTGATCGACACCGTGCATGCGGATTGCCGCTCAGCACGCCAACTTATCTATATGAAAGGCCACTGGAACGACAAGTCATCATGGACATAGCTTGGGTAGGCGGCGTGTCCTTCAATGCAAGGTAGCTAGCCCCATAGAAAGCTCCCGACTACCCACGCGGTAAGTTCCAACACTGCTATAACGTCTTCCCCCAAGGTCGATTAGCCCTGGTGCCCCGGCGTAATACCAGTCGAGTATGAAATCCTTGTCGTCAAGTTGTCCATGACTACGCACCTACGAGATCTAGACTCACATAAATGCATCGCCTAATTTTATGGTAACACTGGAACCATACTTAGTATCTCGTGCTCTAAACCATATTTTGCATAACGTATACCGGAATCGAGAGACTCACAACCGAGGGACCACCTCATACTTTAAAAACTTGCATAGGAACCGTGAGACTCCCAACCGAGGGACCGCCTCAGCAACAAATGGTCGTATGAACTTACTTCTTTGAAATCAAGGAAACGACTACTACATAGCCTTCCAACTTAACTTGCACCAAACGTGCCTACTACTTGCCATAGTCCGTGGCATTTCTATCATCGAAACAATCGTGTTTTGTGCCTTAAACCCATTATATTCTGTGCAACACTATCGTCCAAGTCATACTCTATGTGACGAGCTTTAAGACCGTAGAAACAAATGGCTATATGCAGTCGTAGAATCATGGGACCATGCATGCGCTCAACTTAAACAACCGAGTTCTTTGGGTACCTAGACTTATGCCATAAGCCGTACGATACAACTTAGCTCGTGGGACGATCAAGGCTCTGCCAAGCCTTGGACGATGGGACCATATATGCTTTATCAAGCATTTATACGTCGGACGCCTATGACTTAGGCTAATTCTTAGCTTGTGGAGAAGACTAACTTTTCCTTCTCCCAAGCCATGGGATGAAGGACCGAGTGTCATTTTTAAAGCATGCTGTGCACCAACTCTAAGCCGACCGTTGGACCTTTCCATATTCTAACTCAATTCGACCCGTTGGGATTATTCCCTTATCTATGTGGATTCATCTCTTTTATAATCAAGACTACTTGTGCAAGTTGAAAACATGCGATTTATTATGTGAAGGCTAGTTGAGGCGAGTTCACCGAAACTACCCCACCTGAGCGAGGAGTTATCTCGACCGAGCGATGTCTTCGAGCATCCGTTGCATGGCTAAGTCCGAACACCGTCGGCGTTTCGATTCTTTCGATTGACTTGTTGACACAAAGTCACAGTCAACCAAATATTAATAACATTGACTAAATAATACTTGTGATAATTCAATATGACACACGACTACTACATCCAGCTCAAGCCAGACGACAGCTCAGTTTTGCAAATACGAGTCATTTTTCGAGTCTGTACTTTTATATTTATTGAGTCTAGAATAATTGTAAGCTGAGTTATGCTGGGCTCTTGAGACTCAACCCATAACCTATCCAAATCCATAAAGCTCCACATCCAAAATCAGCCCACTGGACCCTTGGACCCATTCTGTGCTCTGGAGACAGAGTTCGGGCCGAACTCTGCCTCCACACAGAGTTCGGGCCGAACTCTGTCCCCTAAAAATTAGTACCCTAATTTTTAGGGCTGGCTGGTTGCTAGTTGTCCAACGGCCAAATATTTGAAAATTTCTACCAGAATTCTGGCCGAATTCTGCCTGTTAAAACCCTATAAATAGGCCAAGAATTCCCTCATTTTCATTTATCCAATCTTCTCTTCTCTTCTCTCTAAAGCTCAATATAAGCCATACCCTTCTTCATCCACTAGCCACAAGTTTCCTAAGTCTCGAGTGCTCAGCATCTCTCAGTTAGGAGTCTTGTGCAAGAGTTAAAGAAGTAGCTTGGAAAATTCCAAGCATCGCCACTGCGATCCATTGTAAGAAGTTGACGTGCTCTTCTGAAGAAAAGGCACGGGGTGTGACTACTATTTCACAAATAGTGGATTTAATCCTGAGCTAGTGTTCTCAGGCCTGGACTAGTCCTCCATGGAGAAAACCAGGTTAAAATCGGCTGTGTTTGCGTATGCTCTCTTGCTCCTTATTTATTTCCATATTTACTCTGATTAATTTTAGATTATGAAAGGGTTGATTTTTTAATTAGCTATTATTGCTATAAACTCTATTCACCCCCCTCTAGAGTTGCCATCTGTTCTACAATTGGTATCAGAGCTCTGTTCTCTTTACAAGGACTTACATCCTAGAGCTGATCCATGGCAACCACACAATCCTTGATTTCCAATCACGGTGAAGGAAAGTCCACTCATAGGCCTCCCCTATTTGATGGAACTAACTACACGTATTAGAAAACAAGGATGAGCTTTTATCTCAAGTCGCTAGACTTTGACCTGTGGACTATCATCACTGACGGTTACAAAAAGCTCGCCAGAATAGTTGTCAATGGTGATCTCGTTGAGAAATCACATGACAAATATTATGACGAGGAGAAGAAACAGGCAAGCCTAGACGCGAGAGCTATTAATGCTTTATTCTATGCTATAGACAGGAATGAGTTCAACAGGGTATCTACATGCACCACATCTCACAAAGTATGGAGACTTCTAGAAGTGACGCATGAAGGAACCACCCAAGTCAAGGAATCAAAGATAAGCCGTCTCACTCAAGAATACGAGTCTTTCAAGATGAAGCCAAATGAGACGATCACGTAAATGTTCACAAGATTCCTCGACATCATTAACCCCCTGTCTTCGCTCGGCAAGCAATATTCAAATCACGAGAAGATTCGCAAGCTACTTAGGGGGCTACCAAAATTTGGAACCCTAAGGTGACAGCCATCATAGAAGGAAATGATCTCACAACCATGTCCATGGAGACCTTGATGGGAAAGCTAATGACTCATGAGCTTGACCTCAAGGACTTCGAAGAGCCTGCTCCTAAGGCTAAGGAGATTGCACTCAAAGCTCACCGACGGAGGGCTGAACCCGAAGAGACGGATGACGACAACTCAGAAGATAATGATCAAGCTCTCAAGGTTCGCAACTTCAAGAGATTCCTTCGCTTCAATCGAAGAAAGAAGGAACCACAATAAGATGGCAAAGAAGAGCCAACTTGCTAAGGTTGCAAGAAGACTGGACACGTCCGAAAAGACTGTCCATTCTTGAAGAAGAGCAACCGCTATGAGAAGCCATACAAGAAGACCTCCTCAAAAAAATATGCCAACACAAGCATTTGGCATGAAAGCGAAGCTAGTGACTCCGAGGAAGAAAAGAACTCTCCTCAAGATACGGCTAATGTGTGCCTAATGGCGACGTCCGACAAGGTATCAAACGAAACTCTTGACGACTTCACTTTTGATGAACTTGGCGATGCTTTCACCGATTACTTAGTGATCACAAAAAGGTCATTGGTAAACACAAACATGCCAAGGACAAAATCAAAAGTCATGAAGTCGAAATACAAAGACTTTCTCTATTACTTGATAACATTAGAGACACTACACCCACGGATGTCACTGATGAGGTATCTAAGCTTAAAATAAGATTACATGATGTCGAGGCACGTATTGAACAACAAACACAAGAAATCACAACACTCAACATGGAGCTTGTAGAAGAAAAGATAAGACACAAGATTTCTATTACTAAGATGCATGGTTTGAATGCTAAGATTACTGAATTGCAAGCTGTCTCTAAGAAACTAGAGACTAAATTGGGAAAACAGGTTGCTCAACCTCAATCCCAATCACATGAGACACACACAAAGCATGACACCACTCATACTAGTCAACCACGTCATCCTCATGCTGCTCATAATCATGCTTGCATGTACACACACTTTCATAAAGGACACAAACCACATACACGTAGAAATAATTATCATATGTCACAAAATCATCATGCTACACATAGATACAATCATCACCATGTTGCACAAAGACACAATCAACATCACTGTACATATAGAAATCATCATGTCATGCCATATAGACAATATCATCATACCATACCATATAGACAATATCATCATGCCACTCCACATAGTCATTATCACCATGCTGAATCTACATATCATCATACTTCTCCTCATCACTTTGCGTATAGATATCATCAGCATGCTCCTAACGTAAATATGAATGCTACATATACTTATTGTGGTTTACATGGACATATTTCACCACAATGTAAAATTAGAAGATTAGTAGATAGAAAGATATATGCATGGTTTCCAAAAACTAACTTTTCAGGACCCTCAAGAACTTGGGTACCAAAGGTCACATCTACTCTTGATGTAGGTAGACCTTCCCTCCTCAACTAAGAGTAAGTGGATTCTCGATAGTGGATGCTCGCGGTATATGACGGGAGACGCAAATCTTTTCGCATCACTATCGATGAAGAGAGAAGGATATGTATCCTTCGACAACAACCTAAAAGGTTATATTATAGGTAATGGTAATATTGGTCATCCTCCCTCTCCCATAATAAAGGATGTCTGCTTAGTGACTGAGTTAAAGCATAACCTGCTCAGCATCAGTCATCTTTTTGACCATGGATATGACATTAACTTTGGACAAAACAAATGCCTTATTTATGATAGGTCAACGGGAGACATCGCTTTTGAAGGGGTAAGAGAGGATAATATTTATATTTTCTATCTGTCTAGAAATACTAACAATGCAGGTAGATGCCTATATGCTCATAAAGATGAATGGTTACTATGGCACCAGCGTCTTGGTCATGCCAATATGGATACTATATCCAGGCTATCGACCAAGAAGCTAGTTAGAGGATTGCCCGACATCGCATTCAAAAAGGACACCGTATGTGCCGAATGTGAGTTGAATAAGGCAACCAAGTCATCGTTTCATTCCATAAACTCTGTAAGCACTACTAGACCCTTGCAACTACTCCATATGGATTTATTTGGCCCTAGTAGAGTAGCCAGTCTTGGTGGAAAACTCTATGCCTTTGTTATTGTTGATGACTTTTCAAGATTTACTTAGGTTTTCTTTCTTGCAAATAAAAGTGATGCTATTTCGGTTTTCAAGATTTTTGTTAAGAAAGTTCAAAACGAAAAAGGCTACATGATTACTCGAATCCGAAGTGATCATGGAGGTGAGTTCGAAAATTCTGATTTTAAAAAGTTTTGTGATTCAAATGGTTTTGATCATGAGTTTTCTTGTCCAAGAACTCCTCAACAAAATGGTGTTGTAGAGCAGAAGAATAGGACTCTTGGCGATATGGCTAGAGTCATGTTGAATAACTTTTCACTTCCGAAATACTTTTGGGCTGAAGCTGTCAGTACAGCATGCCACATTTTAAATAGGGTACTTATTCGTCCTATTATGAAGAAAACACCCTATGATCTTTGGTTTGGGAGAACCCCAAATGTTTCTTACTTTAGAGTTTTTGGCTGTAGATGTTTTATCCTTAACACCAAAGACAACTTAGGCAAATTTGATGCCAAAGCTGACGATGGTATTTTCCTTGGCTATGCTGCCAAGAGCAAGGGATATAGAGTTTTTAACAAACACTCATTAATTGTGGAAGAGTCTACAAATGTGACTTTTGATGAAGATAACATTGCAGCAGCTACTCTTAATGATGATGTTGAGCCATAAACGTCTACTCCAATGAACACCACAACTGAAACCAATTCTCTGGAGAGCTTGCCAAAGAAATTCTCTTTCAAGCCATCACATCCAAAAAATTTGGTAATCGGTGAGGTTTCATATGGAGTAACTACTAGATCATCATTAAGAGGCTCTATTGCTAGCACTGCCTTTATTTCACAAATTGAGCCCAAAAATATTTTAGAAGCTTTCAATGATGAATTTTGGATTTCTGCTATGCAAGAGGAACTCAACCAATTCGAGAGGAGCCAAGTATGGAAACTCGTTCCTAGACCGGCTAATCACTCGATTATTGGTACTAAATGGGTTTTTAGAAACAAAGTAAATGAAGATGGTTCAGTCACACGCAACAAAGCTCGTCTAGTAGTCCAAGGATACAACCAAGAGGAAGGTATCGACTACGATGAGACGTATGCTCCTGTTGCTACATTAGAATCCATTCGGATGCTTTGTGCATTTGCAAATTTTCAAAATTTCAAATTATTTCAAATGGATGTTAAAAGTGCTTTCTTGAATGGTTTTATTAAGGAGGAAGTTTATGTAAAACAACCCCTTGGCTTTGAAAATCACAAATTTCCCGACCACGTGTTCAAGCTAAAGAAAGCGCTGTATGGCCTCAAACAAGCCCCTAGAGCTTGGTATGAACGGGTAAGCAATTTCTTGCTTGAGAAAGGTTTTTCAAAAGGGAAAATTGATACTACACTTTTCATAAAATCTTTCAAAGACACTAATCTTTTATTACAAATATATGTAGATGATATTATTTTTGGTTCTACTGATGAAACTCTTTGTCAAGATTTTGCCAAGTGTATGCAGACCGAGTTTGAGATGAGCATGATAGGGGAGCTCAACTACTTTCTTGGGCTGTAAGTCAAACAAATGTCAAATGGAACCTTCATCTGTCAGTCGAAGTATACAAAGGACATGTTGAAGAAACTCGACCTTGACAACGTCAAACCAATCAGCACTCCTATGGCTACTTCAACCAAACTTGAACCAGATGATAGTGGCAAACCCGTAGATCAACGTAAGTATCGAGGTATGATAGGCAGTCTACTCTATCTTACTGCAAGTCGCCCTGATATTATGTTTAGCGTTTGCCTGTGTGCTAGATATCAAGCAAATCCTAAGGAATCACACATGACCGCGGTTAAGTGTATCTTTTGATACCTTAAGGGTACGGTTACAGTGGGCCTATGGTATCCCAAGTCAATATCATTTGACCTCATTGGTTACTCTGATGCTGACTTCCCGGGATGCAAGGTCAACCGTAAAAGTACGAGCGGTACATGTCATTTATTAGGAAAAGCTTTAGTCTCTTGGTTTAGCAAGAAGCAGAATTCTGTCGCACTATCCACAACAGAAGCTGAATACATCACAGCTGGGCGTTGTTGTGCACAAATTCTATGGATGAAGCAAACCCTTAAAGACTATAATTTATCTTTCATGCATATTCTAATCTTTTGTGACAACACTAGTGCTAAAAATCTGACTAAGAATCTCATTTGTCACTCACGCACGAAGCACATTGAAATTCGTCATCACTTTTTGCATGATCACCAGCAAAATGGCACGATTAACTTAGAATTTATTGACACTGATCATCAGTTAGCAGACTTCTTCACAAAATCATTATCCGAAGAGCGCTTCAATTTTCTTTGTCGTGAACTTAGAATTTTAGATGAAGCTGTTATATTTTAAAATCAACCTGCGTAAATATCGAATATATCGTGATTCTCTTATGATGAACTTGCTATGGGTACAAGCCGAAAGGGCCCTTCTGATAACAAGGCGTAAAAGCCTAAGCGACACGGTGCTCTAGTCCTCAGGACTACCGCTAGCTGAGATCAGGCCCCTGCAGCTAACCCATGGCAGCTTCAAAATATTAAATTATGATATAATTCCTTGTTTATTATATGGCTCATTTTCATTTATCACATGCTGAAATACTATGATTTTAATTTCATATTGCTGCTTCAAACTCACTTTTGTTATTCTTTTGTTTACCTATTGGATCTTTTCTATCTTTATACTCATATCTTATATTGGTTTGTCTATTACTTAACCAATATTTTTTTGTTTCTGCCTAATTCCTGTTCTGTGTCCAGGACCCGAAATTCGGGCCGAACTCTGCTCCTACCAGAGTTCGGGCCGAATTCGGTCCGACTGTTCCAGAACCGGGAACAGTCTCAGCCGTTGATCAAGAATTAGATCCAATGGCCATGATTAGGTCCGACCAAGAGAAACCCTTCCCCTATATTCGGTTTCTCTTCCCTCTCCTTCTTTTTACCACCTTTTCACCTTCTCAAACACAATTCTCTCAAAACCCTAACCCTAATTTCTCCTCTTTTGTGCTCCATTCTTTCCCAAACTCAAGGAGAAGGATTATGTTTCAATTCTCTTCCATTGTTCATCACTAGTTTGAGGTATAATTCCTTACTTTTCTATATCTCAAGTTTCTTTTATTATCTTCTATCTATTGTGTTATGGCTCCTCGTCTGTTCAACCGCAGAAAGAGACTTCGGACAGAGGGAGCATCCTCGTCGAATGCTCCTTCACGCATTGAACCGCCCGTTGTACCACCCGTTGCACCGGCCATTGAACAACAAATCCATCCGTTGTTCAATCCTCCACGTCCCAATGATCCAAACACTTAATTACGACGACAAAATTTTTGTATCACTAGGTGCCTCAAATGATTGGTTTAGTAATTTTCGGACATGTCCAGTATTTGTGGGACACCCCATCAACTTTACTATATTCTCACAATATGACGTACTATTTCATGACCTTTGCCTTGATGAACTCGTTACCACAAATTCGGTCATTTATCGTAGTGCCATTCAAATGTTTTACTGCAACTTGACACATGATGACACTCATATTTATTCACGAGTTGCGGGAATTGATATATCCTTTGATGATTTTGAATTGGCCGAATATCTTGAACTTTAAGAGCCTAATTCTTGGGAAAAGCTTGTAGAAGCTAGATCCTTTATCTTTCCCGAAGGAATTTCACTTGAAAGCTTCAAGGACGACCTGTGTAGCCCTAACACACGCCTTCGTAAGCTTTTGGCAAAATTCCTCAATCCTTATTTCTATGAGCTTCATCGGATCATTTTCAACACCATTCTACCCAAAGTGGGTTCTACCGATGAAGTCACTTATTTTGAGATCTCAGCATTGTACCATCTCCACTTCCATGTTCCCTTTAACATTCCATGCACAATGATGTATTGGATGATCAACAGTAGAAAGAAACCAAGATCTTTGGTTTATGCATTATTTCTTCCTATGATCTTTTGTACGTTTTATGTACCCCTTGATGAGTGTCCATTCTTACCTGCCCCTGCCTTCTTCTCTAAGGCAAGGAGGCTTCAGGAGGCCATTGGCTCACCAGTAGTGTCTGAGCATTCTGATGATGAGCCAGATGCCCCTCCTCTTGGACAGGATCCTCCTTCTCCTCCTTCTACTCTTGAGTCTCTTCAGGCCATGCTCCCAGATCGTTTCACTTTGGAGGAAGATCGATAGACTCAGCTGGATTATCGGACCACCCTTGCAGATGAGTCCTATCAGCAACTCGCTGCATGATATTTGGTATTCCATGTCTCGTCATCCTTCCATGCCCATTCCTATGCAGCGAGACCCAGGTCGTGAGGGATTCCGTATCGATGACCCTTGGGTTCGTCGATACATGGATCCGGATGCGGCATTTGTGGACCCATGTCGCTCCTTTACTGATGCTTCGGACAACGCCGGGCCCTCTCATGCTCAATGATGGATATGCACTACTTTTGATGCTACTACTGAGGATCTTAGATTATGTTTATGCATTTTGCTTTAGTTGCTTTTCTGTACTTGCTTTGTAGAAGACTTATTATGAGTTGTGCTTTTGAGACTTTGGCAGTTCTATTATCAGTTTCTATGTCATTATGACTCTTGGTTATTATCTTAGTTTATATGCAGTTTCTTCTCTTTTGGGTATGTTTGCCAGTTATTCTTTATATATCTCATATTGCTAAATGCCAAAAGAGGGAGATATGTGTATATTCTGTTCTGTTTGGTTTATATGTGCTTTTGGAAGAATATTATTAACAGGCCAACAAGATTCACAGCATTGTTTATGGGGGAGCTATTCTCAAGCTCGGCACTAATTATGGGGGAGCTATGTCGTTATATGTGTCCAGGTATGGATATTGAATATACAATTATTATTTTGTCAATTATCAATATGGGGGAGATTGTTGACACAAAGTCACAGTCAACCAAATATTAATAATATTGACTAAATAATACTTGTGATAATTCAATACGACACACGACTACTACATCCAGCTCAATCCAGACGACAGCTCAGTTTTGCAAATACGAGTCATTTTTCGAGTCTGTACTTTTATATTTATTAAGTCTAGAATGATTGTAAGCTGAGTTATGCTGGGCTCTTGAGACTCAACCCATAACCTATCCAAATCCATAAAGCTCCACATCCAAAATCAGTCCACTGGACCCTTGGACCCATTCTGTGCTCTGGAGACAAAGTTCGGGCTGAACTCTGCCTCCACACAGAGTTTGGGCCGAACTCTGTCCCCTAAAAATCAGCACCCTAATTTTTAGGGCTGGCTGGTTGCTAGTTGTCCAACGGCCAAATATTTAAAAATTTCTACCAGAATTCTGGCCGAATTTTGCTTGTTAAAACCTTATAAATAGGCCAAGAATTCTCTCATTTTCATTCATCCAATCTTCTCTTCTCTTCTCTCTAAAGCTCAATATAAGCCATACCCTTCTTCATCCACTAGCCACAAGTTTCCTAAGTCTCGAGTGCTCAGCATCTCTCAGTTAGGAGTCTTGTGCAAGAGTTCAAGAAGTAGCTTGGAAAATTCCAAGCATCGCCACTGCGATCCATTGTAAGAAGTTGACGTGCTCTTCTGAAGAAAAGGCACGGGGTATAACTACTATTTCATAAATAGTAGATTTAATCTTGAGCTAGAGTTCTCAGGACTGGACTAGTCCTCCACGAGGGAAACCAGGTTAAAATCGGCTGTGTTTGCGTATGCTCTCTTGCTCCTTATTTATTTCTACATTTACTCTGATTAATTTTAGATTGTGAAAGAGTTGATTTTTTAATTAGCTATTATTGCTATAAACTCTATTCACCCCCCTCTAGAGTTGCCATCTGTTCTGCATGACTGAGCAGGACGGGGCACTACAGTCGAGGCCCGTATCTATTATTTTCGTGGTACAAAACATTGTTGAAGTCACACGATCCTGCTAAACCGATGGGGGCACTACAGTCGAGGCCCGTATCTATTATTTTTGTAGTACAAAACATTGTTGAAGTCACACGATCCTGCTGAACCGATGGCTGAATGTTGCTAAATTAATTGCTTTGTGTGGATTGTTTGAGGGTGAAAATTGAATGAAATTGATAGAAAATAGTGTATGGGACTTCTATCAAGGGTTAGGGGAAGGTATGGCCTTAATTTTAGGTTTGTGGGAGGGGTGGGGAGGTGCTTTCGACAACCAAAAATGGTGGTCACAACATAATTCCAAAAATACAAGTAGCCTAAGGTTGTGGGCTGTCTACACACTCATGTGTGCATGGTTTGGGTCTAAATATGACTTGGATTGACCCTAATATGCGTCATGAAGAGTTGGGTCAAGTTTGGTTCCGATTGGATTTCGTTTGATGGATTTAAACTAGTCTAAACTAGTGACTATCATTTAATTGTTGGTTGAAATTATATATGCCTTCTATTGCATCTAAATCATACTAACACATGTGTAACACATTATTCCATGATTGTATAATCACCAATAATTTGTATAGTAACTATATTTATACTCACATATATATACAACATGGTAAATAATTATTTTAGCTAAATTTTGTTCTCTACTTTGAAATAATAATTTATGAAAAGGGGATTAGTAAATCCTCAAATGCACTCATCTATAGTAAATAATACTCAGTTTGATTAAATTAACTAAAATACTAATTAACAACAATATAATGAAAAACTATATGAATATTAATATTAAAATGTTAAAAATATTCCTCTTCCTGAATTAGGTGGCTACAAATCCTACCCCCTAAAATATTTCGTCCTCAAAATTTAAAAGTAAGACAGACATGAACATATATAAATAATGAATACCCTATGGTTCGAAAAGATAAGGATATCGCTCACGCATCTTATCCTCTCTCTCCCAAGTGGATTCACCTAGAGATTGATCATGCCAAGTGATACAAACCAGATAAATTGTTTGATTTCATAACACCTTCTCCCTACGATCAAAAATCCCCATGAGCTGCTCCTGATACTGGAGACTAGGTCCAACCTCAATCTCAAAGTGATCCAACAAATGGCTAGGGTCTGCCATGTATCGTCTCAACTTTGACACATGAAACACGTTGTGTACCCTATCCAGAGTAGACGGTAAGTCTAGTTGATAAGTTACAACACAGACCTTCTCGAGAATGCTGAAGGGTCCAATGAACCTTGGACTAAGCTTCCCGCTTTTTCCGAATCGGATCGTACCACGTGTCCGAATAATCTTCAGGAATGCCATATTGCCAACCTAGACACAAAACAAGACTTAACAAAAATTTCTAAAGAAAATAATCACAAGCAAGCATAACTAAGAACTAAGCTATACATCGAACTCTAATGGTCTCCGGTGGCTATCGACCGAATGACGTTGCCTATCCCGTGCCACCCGAAGTCTATTCCTGATTAGCTTAACCTTCTTAGCTGCGTCCACTACCATCTTTGGGCCAAGCAATACTCTCTCTCTCCAACATTTTCCTTTGTCAAGGGAGTGCGACACCTCCGTCCGTATAGAGCTTCAAATGGATACATCTTTATACTGGCCTGAAAGCTGTTGTTATAAGCAAACTTTACCAGGTGGAGATGGTCCTCCCAAGAGCCTCCGAGACCAAACACAAAAGTGGGAAGCATATCCTAGAATGTCAAAATGGTCCTCTCCGACTGCCTATCCGTCTGGGGGTGATATGTGGTACTGAACTTGAGCTGAGTACCCAAGCAAGCTTGTAAACTCCTCTAAAAGTGGAAAATGAAGCAACTATCTCGATCCGAGACTATCCACTTCGAAACTCCGTGCAATCTGACTATCTGCTGAAGTTACATGTAGGCAACTCTAGAGGGGGATGAATAGAGTGTGTCAATAATGACCAATAAAAATAACTCTGTGCTAAGTCTTAAAACAACTACTAAGATAATATATATAATTAGAGATAAATAATGCAGAATAAAAGAGTTCAGAGAAGCAATCTCAAACACAACGATTTTAACCTGGTTTCCCTCGTGGAGGACTACTCTAGGCCTGGGAACTCTCGCTCAGGATTGAAATTCACTATTTGTGAAATAGCGTACACCACGTGCCTTTAGTCTGAAAAGCACGCAAACTTCTTTACAAAACATGAGCTTTTAGATCAAAGCGCTCTAATAATTCAACTTCACGAAAAGCAAAACTTGGAATTTTTCAAGTGACTTTTCATTCACTCTTGCACACAACTTCTAGCTGATATCGCACTAAAGACCTTCTGCTAAGGAGAGTTGTGGCTTAGGAGATATGGATGAATGAGGCTTGGAGTAGTAGAGCTTAGAAAGCTTGAATATTTGAAGGTAAGAGATAATTTGAAATAAGGGAATTCAAGCTCTGTTTATACTACTCTAGGGAGGCAGAGTTCGCCCGAATTCTGTCCCAAGAATTCAAACTATTGAACGTTGGACAGTTTGTATCAAGCAGGCCCTAAAAATCAGGGTACTGAAAATCAGGGGGCAGAGTTAGACCAGAACTCTTTATTCCATGGGACAGAAGTTCTCAATAGGCTATGGTCGTTTGGTTTGGTTCAAGAATTGGTTTGTTTATATGGTAGAGCTTAGAGAGATATGTTTAGAGGTTGAGATGACATAGTACGACTCAGCGTACACATTCTCCTCGATTCAATAAATTAAAGGTTACAGACTTGGAACAAATCAAAAAATCAAGAGCCCTTTGAAGACAGCTTTCTTCTGATATTTGAGCAGACCTGAAGATGTCTTTTTTCTTGATAATAGTCATCCAAAGATAAACATATCTGAAAATCTGAATATCTTTCAGAGAAATCTTCTTATATGACGTCGTCTTTGGCCCATCATTAATTATCCATTACATATGTCCTAGTTTGATCATATTTGATCATGCTTACTGCATGTCTATAAATACATGTTAGGCGAGTAAAATAATATTTGCAGTACGATACAAGCATAGCAATATGATATAGAACAATTAGGACAATGCTCAGTTTAAGTAGCAACATGATAGTGAGTATATGAATATTAGTGACATCATTATGTTAAACTTAATTGATTAGCCATATTCAAAAACACGATATAATTATTGGGCTAACAATCTCCTCCTTTTTTATTATGGCAAATCTGTTAAGTTTAAGACAGATACGATACATGCATGTGTGATACAATCATAAATTTTAGGAGAAATTTAGTCGACCTAAATGCTCCCCCTCAAACTATTACCAATATAGATAAAATCATAAATTTTGGGTAAGTCCTCAACAAGTAAAGCCAAATCAATTAAGCATACAAGGAAAGCCAAATCAATGAAAGCATAATTGTCATCAAGATAAGATAAGCTAATATTAACAAGATGACCTATTTAACCCGTATAAGAGAGAGATAAAATAAGAAAGATAATTGCATACACTCTTATGAACCCTTCAAAATAAAAAACATCATGACCTCAATGAGATATGAAATTGAAGAGAATATGGGTTCATGATGAACTAGGTATACGACATATTAATGGGTATAAATGAATTGAACCAATTTATTTGCTAACCCTTAAATTATGCGTATCTAGTTCCAAAGCACTTACAACATAAAATAGATAACTACAAGATCTAGGGGTAAATCGACTATGGATTTCTTCCCCTTGCTCAATTCATATAAGGCTATAAAATTGTCATAAAACGAATAATATCATCTTTAGTCAAGAAGAGATATCCACTTAATAGCTACTAAAGATGAGAAATCAAAAGAATTTTCCATTTTAGCACATGTAAGCAAAAGATGACATACACTAACCTATATAGAAGAATCTCATAATTAAATATGATAGATTAATGTATGTTAAGAAAAATGTCATCATGAAAAAGATTAAATTCCATTAAATCAGTCATGATGAAATTCAAAATATAGGTAAAAAAACTCAGATATCATGTCTATGATTATCTAATTAAGAAATGATCAACCAATTTATTGCTTTGCATGGACTATGTATGTTTTACCACATATGTAAGCATCAACGGGTAATAATCCAACATTGCTAATACTAAATAAGAAACCAATGAAGTTTAAATAGCAAAGAGCATATATGATAATCCATGATAGTCAAAGTAAATTAACTTGATAACCACGTAATTATATAATATAGGACTACTCAACCACTAGGATCATTTATCAATAATAGTAAACATGATCCAACGAATCTCATCAAGAGAAAATCCCAAAACCATATTTATACTAAAATATTACAAATCGATGGAAAATGTAGAGAAAGAGTCAATCTCATTTAAACTATTGCATATTTAATCTAAAGAGATGTAATCCGATAATACGATAAAATTATGACTCAAAGATGAGAGAAATTTAAGAGATGCTTACCAATGACTAGTATGGAAGAAAGTTAAGGCGATGAATCACAAACCTCAATGGAAACAAGATTAAAAAAATTTGTTAAACTAATTTTAGAGACCGAACATATGTATCTAAAATAGAATGCAAATCTCATCAAGAAAATTCATAAATCTTGTTTTTCTAAACTAGCATATAACATATAGATTTGAAATTCAAGAAGATAGCTAGATGATTGGAAGTGAACAAAAATTTTGTAGCTTAACAATACATCACAAACAAGCAAGATACATAACTGATTAAGATAATGAGGTTGGGCATTAACAAGATAAATGTGCTAATTAAATCTTAAGTCACTAACACTAAAGTTACATGCTTAAGCATAGAGTTCACTGTAATGGTAATACATTTTGAATGATCAAAATGATTTATATACCCTTTATTAAGAAATGATAAGAGTATAAGAGGATAACTTAAATAAAAGAGTTATGCTCTTCCCAAAATGAGGCTAAAAAGATATTCATGAAAACATAATAAAACAAATCTCTTTGCCAAGTATTGAGGTTAACTGAAGATAATGAAATAATAGATCGATCTAGAGAATGCAAAAATATTATAGCCATTATGAAATAAGTGTATTCTCTAGAAAAGAAAAATCTTAACAAAAAAGCTCAAACCATTATAGCTAAAAAATATGATATATCAATTACATGTATTCTTATGTGCTGCAAAAATATTATTGGACAACAATAATTCAGAAGAAACATATGTCCAAGGAATGAGCAAAGAAAGATCATTAAGATCAATAATGCTAATTAAGAGCTAAAGATAGTAAGAGAAAATGCTTTCATAGTGCACCATAGTAAAATATAAAGAAATAGACTAGAAAGTGTGCACTAATTAAGGAGGTAAAATTAACAAGCAAAGTAAAACAAAAAATCATGTCATCCATAAAAGAACCTCCATAAATAGTCATGAGTAAGATACTAATAAACATTTTCTCTCAACATCCTAACTTGAAGAAGTAAAACGAATAAATATCAGAAGTTAGGAATCATATATATATATATATATATATATATATATATATATATATATCACAAAAAGGCATACATGAAAAGATCAAAAATCAATTAAAAGGCATGTATCCATAAAGTCAACAAAAAAGAAGCCAAGAAGATATCATCAAAAGAAGACTTTAAGGAAGAAGCTAATTGATTCAAGAAGAGATGCACAAATTTGGTCAAGGAATCAATAGCTAAAGTATGGGATAAGCACAAGTTTGAAGGAAGCAAGTATAATTAAATATTCTTCAAAACAATATAAAACTGGAGCTTAACTCATATGCCCACAAAAAGTTATTTATACAAAAATATATAACAATATAAGAAATACATGATCTGCATGTAAATAGAGATTTAATGAATATAGTCATGTATCCTTAGTGATTGTTTAAAAAACTATCACAAATTCAAAAACACGTATAAATTGACTTTATTAGGCAAATACATAATTGATTCATAAGAGGTTTAATCAAATTAAAATATGAAAATCAATAATGAATATATTATGTAAGCACAAAGTTAAAATGAAAGTATAAGTGTATACTTGTCAAGTGATAAGAAGCTTGCGCTAAACACATATATTCATAAATACCGATTAAGATAAATATGACATATTAAATACAAATCGGCAAGAAGTAACTATCTCAAAACTTTTAAAGACAGAGAGTTAAAATCATATTAACTTAAATCAAAACCAAGGTCCTATGGACTAGAGTGATATGCATGCTTTATAAATAAAGATTAGGAATAACGAGTTGTGGAAAAAAAAAACGTTGTCTTTTCTTTATTGGCGCAAGGCACCACAAATCGAGGATGCCTGAAAGATCCTGCTTTGAGGATCCCCGAGTATAAAATGAATTCTGGGGAATAGGACGATGGAGATCGAGAGACAGTTGCTCCTTTACTCTGTTGACACTCCGATTACAAAAGTGGAAGAAAACCTAAGAAAATTGCTAACTTTCGGCTCAATGGCAAGAAGTGCAGCAATTTGGCTCGTGAAAATGATCTTTATTATGTGTTTTGAAGAGGTATGAGACCCCTTTTTATAGTCGTTCTTGAGCTGGAATGATGTTATGCACCCACATGAGGAAACACACTAGTTTTCATGTGGGCATATAGTTCTACTTTGGGCACATAGGGTGTAGACGCATACAGAATGCGAGATCGTGGGTTGGTCGTGGTGTTGACGTGGCCGCATGCTTCGGTGCACGATTGCTCGTGGAGACTGACGTGGCCGTATACTTCGGTGCATGATTGATCGTGGGTTTGACCGAGTCGGAAGCTGTTCCAGCTTGGGCATATAGCCTGAAACAGGGCTATGCGCCCCCTTTTTAGAGGAGCCTGACTTGGGCGCATAGGGCTTCACAGGTGACTTAGGCGCATAGGGCTTCACTGGTGACTTGGGTGCATATGGCTTCACTGGTGACTTGGGCGCATATGAGTTCACTTGGGCGTATATGGCTTCATTAGCTTGGGCGCATATGGCTTCACTGCTGAAATTTTTCATGCTTCTACAAGACCCCCTTCAAAGTTTTCGATATTTGAACAAGTTTGAAATACTTTGAAAGAAGCATGGACCTACTTTTCGTGATACGGTGGGCACATATCATAGCTCTTCCTTAGGGCTCATAGAGTTTGGCTAGTTAGAGAGATGGCTGTTGAGATCTTCTTCGAAAATCTGAACTAACAGATTCATCGGGATAAAATTTGAAGAGGTCCATCCTTCATGCGTTGTCCATGTCAGCACACGGCGGTAGCATAATGTGCAAGAGACTGGGTCTTCACGTGGGCGCATAAGCCGTAGTGGGTGCATAGTGCGTTGTGGGCGTATAGTATGCTGTGGGTGCATAGGCGCATAAGAGTAGTGGGCGCATAGTATATGGCCCATGCCTATAAATAGGCCTTAAAGAGTGAGAAATTACATTATTCTCTTTTCTCTTGGACTTTTCAAAAAGACTTTTCATCTCCTTTCTGCATGAACCATGTCTCCCAAGGCCGCTAAGAGATCTGTGAAGGGCAAAGGGGCTGCACCGAGTGGCTCTCCTCCTGCGACAGCATCCTCGCCAGTCCAAGACCCGATTCTGGGTGAGGCTGTGTCTCGAAACAAAGTCTTGAGCGTTAATTTGCGACGGTCAGACTTTTCCTCTGCCTGGGCGCATCCGCCCAATGTAACATGCCTCTATGAGCATTCATATGCGCCTACAGTAGCATACACCAACACTGTGGTGTGTCATACACCAACATGTTGCTATGTTATGCGCCCACATGCTGTTTTGGACGCATAACCCTTTGGGCGCATAAGACTCCTCCAGTACTTAGTTTTTCCTGCAGATTCTGAGTCTAACTTTATCTTCTGTCCTTGCAATTAACATGTTTGTCCTAAAACTTGATTGAATCCTTTTCGGCACTACTTGTCAAGTCCTCGGCACCAGTCTCAAAACCAACATGATCAGCAGGGTTCAAGCTAAGATCAGTCAAAGTAGTCTACGGAACGGATACTCACCATACTTGAACAAGATAAGACCTTCTTGAAGCAGATGATCAACGATGAGAAGTTCTTGCTTGGAGGGGTACGAAGTTTCAAAAAGCTGTACTTCCTGTTCGGTGACAGTATGGGGTTCGAAGATGGCAAGACAATACGCTTGAGAAACCCAATGGTGACCAGTCCGAATAATCAGAGGATATGGATATCGTCGATGGAGTGTCAGTATCCTTTGTCTACTTTTACTGTCTTAGCCGTGCGGCGACAGATGAAGTGGGAGCTAACTCCTGAGCTCCCCGGGGTCATCTCCAGAAGAAGACAGTTTGACTCAGGCGATCGGAATAAGGACACTTTCAAGTGTGTCCGGGGCTCTGCATCTTACTCTACGAGGGGAATGCAACCTGGTACCGTAATGAACAATATTCCGACTGACCTCCATCCTTATGCTGCTGATACGCTTTGCAATTTGATGATGTCGGGGGACGTATCGTATCCCGCAGGGAAGATACAGATAGAAGGCTGGAGGTATCCAGCTTTATTCTGGAGTAACCTCACTGGCTGGGTGCTTTCCACGTATGAAGCCACCCTGAAGACTGCTGGACTTTATTATGCTATTAGGGCCACCCAATATGGCGTAAGGGTTAACTGCCCAATATTTGTCTTTTTGGTGGGGTTATATAACCTTCACACCTGTACCTTTTTTTACTCTGGGTGGGGAGATGAGATTAGCTCTCCACGAGATGCAGGAAGTCTCGAAGCTTCCCTGGGGTACTGAGCCGTACGAAGAGTATGTGACTTATGATGAGGAGCTCCGAGATCTGGAGAATGAGAACTCCGAGTTGATTGATGTATACAAGGAGTTACTCTGCCACCTCCTCATCTGTCATAGGATTAACAAGAAAGAGAGAACCGAGGGGGCAAATCCCCATACAAGAGCTTGGACGGGCTACGTCTTCATTCAAGGAGAAGTAGAGGATCCGGCCTCCTTTTCGATTTTAAAGCCTATGACCAAGTTCGAGATAGAAGTCCGAATGTCAGATTATGATATGGCGGATACTGAGGACAGTGATGACCCTGAGGAGAAGTCCCTGATCGGTCACTACTTTCGTCAAGCTGAATATCCATTGTCGGAGAAAGCTTTGCTGGCAGCTTTCTTAATGATATGGCTTCGTGACTGCATAGTCCCTGGAGGTTCAGGGACTATTGAGAGGATGACCCTGAGCATAATACTTTCGGCCGTGAAGCTGGCATTCGGATACCGTCTTGCCTTGCTTCTCGTGATGGTCTGTGCCATTGGGCGGGGTCTACGGGACTGTTAGAAATATAATGACTCCTGATGGCAGAGCCAACTTCGCCGGGACCGAACTTCCGTACCATTTCTTGACGGGGTGGCTGCTACTGTATTGTCCTACCCTGATGAATGTTAGACCAGTGGCGGGCTCTTTGGTGGGAGACGCCTTTTTTGCAGATTTTATGATACGGATTGGACCGTCACTGGTATACCCGCTTGCAGAAAGGCTTTAAGCTTCTTGCAGAACTATGAGTTCTTCAGAGTATCCCCTCTGTTTGACATCGATAATGTGAGAGATATCTTAGTGGATGAGGGAGTTTATGCCACTAGTTTGACTGCTGAGGCGTTTTACTGGCTTCAGTCTATTAAACCGTCGCATCTGGTGCTCCGAAATATGAACCATGCCTATCTGGTGCCATACCTACCGAGTCATTTTGCGTGGCAGTTTGGCTACAACCAGCTCCTTTTGGGAAATTCTAGCCCGCATTTGGAGTCAATAGGCAGCTTAATTGACGGGATGCGTGCTTGGATGTATTACAATACCGGGTGCACGGAGGCAATCTTCACTCTGCCCTCGGATAAGCCTGAGACCCATCTGTGCTACACTGCCGCCAAATTTTATGTTCAGATCAATATTTTTTATCCTCGGTATGTGTAACTCCCAAAATCATGTTTGGTAAATTTTAAGATTTTTCTAATAGTATTATTTTCGTGAATAAAACCAAATTTATTCGGATAGCTATTTAATTAATGAATTTTGACTTATTATGAATTTTATCCATTTTAGAAAATAAATTATTGATAATAAATTTTCTGTTAAGCAGTTTTAATTAAGCCTTGTTTAATTTAATTTAAATTGATTGATGGTTATTATTACTAGATTATTTATTAATATTATTTGATTTATATGATTAATTTGACTAATTAGTTTAATTAAAATGAATGATTGTTTTCTTGTTATTAATTAAATAGTTCTTGTTAAAATCGTGGATTGTTATTTATTAACTTCTATTCCTACGTGCTGTTACGATTTACTGCTTAAAATTATGTTAGCATATAAAAAAATATATATGTTCTGAAAATCTGTTTGATTTTATTTGAATTTAAAATCTGTTCTTTTGGAAATTTTTGGAGGGAATAATTGGTTTGAAAAGCTGTTTTGAAAATTTGTTTGAATTTGAATTTGAAATTGAAATTATGTTAGCAAAGATTATTTCTTAGCCCCAGATCTATTTGTTATTACTGCTACTGCCATCACACAATTACACCCCCAGATCTAGTGTTAATTACAATCCTGCCACTCCTTGTACACACACACACACTAAATATTTTATTATAAAATGGCACATATACCAATACAATTCTGACACACCACACAGTACAGTCTTTCTCTCTCTTCCTCTCTCTCTCTTCCGTTCCTGGCCGACCCAGACGGAGCACCACCGTAGAGTTCGCCGGCAACTTCAAGAACCAGATCATCAACCGCCACTGACGACCATCCATTACCGCGACACTCTCACCGTAGTCGTTACCGGATTGCCGACTCTTCCGAGAAGCTGTCAGCCTCTTCGAGCTTGGATCGAGACCCCGTCGTCAGAGTTGTTGGGATCATCCTGACGCTTCGCTGATCTTCGTCTCAACCTATATCTGCTGCCTCTCCGACGAGCATCTCAGATCAGAACCCGTCCGTCTTCGCCTTTCCCGGAGCACCGTGCCACAGTCCAATCGTCGATGTTGGACGCCACGAGTCGACCTCGCCGTGTCAGGTCGGACACGGATCCCCGCATCCAGATCCGCGCCCTCCGGGTGTCGCCACCGCTTCCACGGGCCAGCGTCGAACAGCACTCACCACCTGGAACTCCGCCGGATGCCGCATCGTCAGGTGATGGTCCTCTTTCCTTTTTTTCTTGTACTACTTCATCTTCTGGTTGGTTGAGTGAGTGATGGAGATGAATGGGTTTTCTTTTAGTTGTAAGCTTATGGTGAGGAGTGTTAGGAAGGAAACAAAGAGTGAGAAGAATAAGACGAAGTTGAGGATGGGGCTCGGTCCCTTGGTTTTTAATGATGTGTGAAAAAAAATGGAGAATATAAGAATATGATGATGGGGGCTTCTCTGGATAGTTCGGTTGGAATTAAGGATAGAGAGAGAATGAAGGAGAAGTTATAAGTGGCTGAGAAAAGTGAGTGGAAAGAGTATTGAGAAGAGGAGATATTTTAAGAATAAATTAGGTTGTAATGGTTTGGCTGTGAATTCATGAAGAGAGTGAGAGTAGGTGGAGAAGAATTTGTGAGTGAAGAAAAGCAGTTGTGAGGAGAAGAGTCTTATGTTTGTATTAAAATTGAATGGTGCTTCTCGTGAACTGAGAATAGAGGGGTTAGCTTTTCGAGAATGGGAGTAGACAGCTGGTTCTTTCAATTCAGAAGAGAGTCTCCTCGGAAACCGACTGGCCTCTCGAAATTCGAGAAGGTGGCAGCCAACATTGATGGGTCTTAGTCTCATAATTTTGGCTGATTTTAATTTAAGTGATTATTAAATCCTAAACTCTATTTCCAACTGTTTCATTAAATGTAGCCGAGCCTATTGACATAGTAATTGTATAATTGATAGCAGCAACATTCAGTTGGATCTGGGAAAATTCAGCGTGGGCTTAGTTGGTTTAATCAAGATTTGGGCTCAGATGTTTGGGTTTTGTAGGAATTGTTGGTTGTTGGGTTATACAGGGCTAAGTTTTTTTTTATGTTAGTTAAATTATTGGGATTAAGGAGATGGGCTGGTCCAGTAAGGATTTGGGCTAGTTAGGCTTGCTCATAAATTTCTTGTTGCAAGTATTTAATTAATAATTGTTAGAAACTGGTTTTGTAGTGTATTTTAAATAAATACATCTAAAGGGAATATATGTATAAACTAGTCCTAGTATATATATATTTTTTTATATACTAGTCCTAGTATATATAATTATTGTATGTATAAACTAGTCCTAGTATGTATAAACTAGTCCTAGTATATATAATTATTGTCCTAAATATTATATTGCCATAAAGATTTTACTAAAATAAGTTCATATTTTATTAGTAAATATTTCTAATTCAAATTATTAGTTTATGAATAGTAAATAGTTATTTATTAAGGAGTTTCTAAAACATGAGGATTTTCTTGCAAAATATAGTTTAAATATTTCTTAAATAATAAATATCTTAGTATTTCTTGCTAAATAAATTTTAGTAAATCAAAAATGTTTCTATTGCTAAAAGTTTGTATAATTACAATTATTAATAAAATGTTTCTAAAAACTTTTAAGGTACAAACCACTAGTATTTTTGGGACCAAAACTTTAGAACATAATTATTTTCTAAATAATGTTAAATTAGTAAATAATGATAGTTATCATATGGTTTAGAGTATTTTTTTGAAAATAGTATGTCCTAAATGATTTTGCTAAAATATAATATATTTTTCCACTAGTAATCATTTTGATTAAGTTATAATATATATATATTGATAGCTATTAGCTAATATTTGAATAATAGTTTATTGTGATAATTGTCATTATTCAAACCCTAAAAATTATACAAAAATATAACAGGTGATTCATTACAACCATGCAGTACTACTCTCGTGCAACCAAACCGAGGCAAGTACACTGACTTGACTTGTACCTTGTTTTCTGTCTTACCTTCATGTGCCATGTTCTCATATCGGACACGAATTACACACGATTGTCTTGTATCATTGTTCATTGCTTGTGCGTCATTGTTTATTGTGGGGATTGGAGGAAATATTAGCTTTTGTGTGACCACACCCAACATAGGAAATTATGGATAGCCTAATTGTACACTTCACGTACGATGAAGCCGGACCTTGTAGAATTGACTCATTGACTCATTGCCTCATTGATTGATTGCTCCTAAGCCGGTCACACATTAGTTTTAATATTTCAAAATTGTCACAATTGCATATTGATTGTCGTGATTCATTGTCTTGTACATTGATAGCCGCGTTCATTGTCTAGCATATTGATTGTCATCCATTGCCTGTAGTTTTACATTTTATTTCTGGTACGCAGTTTCACTTTCATTTCATGTTCTAGTTTTCTGGTATTCTAGTTTCACCTTGTACTGTAGATCACATATTACATTGTATATTGTCTAGTCAGGGTTGTACTTTGCTCTTTTCCTGATAGGATCGTTGCAGATGAGTGGGAGATTACATGGAGCTGGTGATTGCTTGGATATTACAGCTTTTATTTCATTTATTTTTCTGGAGATTGTATCTTAGAGATTCATTATTGTATATTATTTCATTTGACCGGATTTGTCTTCGGCTGAGTTTGTATTTAAAATACTTGATGGATATTGTTGATTTCTGGAAACGTATAAAAGCTGTGTTTTGTTTACATTACATTGTGACTTTGAGTTTTCCTTAGTATTGTACAGCTTACTTCGTCGTGTCCATCGACGAAGGCTGGGCATGTCCGACTCGTATCCGATTATTCGGGAGCGGGGCGTGACAGTATGATCGTGAACAGAGCTTGATATTGGGGACTCGGTTTGGCCCCCTTTCTGTGAAAAAGGTATCGAAGGGCCGTAAGAAGGAGAGTGTTGCTCCAACAGTAAAACCAGCCGTAGTACCGCGGCTAAAAGCTATCCTTATGGAGCCAGCAGTGTCTCCAATGGAGGACACGAAAGATGAAGATTCTCCCCCTCTCAATCCTCCTCAGAAGTGGAAAGCTTCAACTGAATTGGCCCAAGAGCAAACTATAAAGCGGAAGAAGAAGACTATCGCCTTAAGGAGAGCCAAGGGAGTGGGTGCTGGCTCACCTCCTTTGAGAAGGTCTTTCCGATAAACTGGAAGAGGTAGAACGACGTCGTGGGCTGTTACTGTTCAGGAGGTAGATCCCTTCTTAGACTCTATAGCCGTTCTGGTCAAGCCTTTAGAAGCTTTCTCACCCTTGTGTTTGTCCTTTGCAAAGGACCCTGAGGTTATAGCTGAGGTAGGTACCTCCTTGTCTGAGGAGGTGGACGTGACGACAGTGTCCCCTGATCATCCTCGACCGATGGATGAGGGTGGATCTTCTTCAGCTGTAAGGTTTGAGAGACGTGATGATCAGGGTGAAGGCCCAGACCATGATGGCAATCAAAAGATCAGTCTGTCCTATGATATTTTATTGAAGGATATGTCTGCAATTAGAGCCGTGATGAGGGACTTAGATGAAAATTAAGTCCAATCGGCTCATCCTCCCACGGGTATGTTATCTTTGCGCCTCTCTTGGAATGAGATTTTTTGACTTCGATTTTATGTGCTCCTCGTGAGGCTGACCACGACTGTATGTTCCCTTGTAGAAAATGAGAAGGAACCCCTTGTGAAGATAGCCCCAGGCATTGGAGAAGGAACAGAGGTTGTCCTCGGCTACTCTAAATTTGCTGGTACGGAAGGAGCTGTTAGTGAGCCGGTATCGATTATAGAAGGAGAGGTTGAACAGCCTACTGAGGGGGCTGTTGCTGAATCTGCTCCCGCTCCAGCTGGAATTGTGGAAGATACCAGGCCTAATGTCGTCCGAGGCCTTGATATTGTTCTTTTTGAACAGCCTGGGCTTGCTCTCGGTTTTCCTGAAGCCAAGACTGATGACGTAGCCCAGGCTGGTGCTGAGTAAGCCAAAGGTACAAAGTTACAACTCTTTCGTATTTTTCCCTTTTTTTTGGTTACTGATGTATATATTATTTTCTTGTCAGGTTATGCTTCTTGTCAGGTATCCCTTCCTGGAGTGGAATAAACTCTCCAAGCCTTCTCCCCGACGACCACCACTGAAGATGACGAGATAGTCCAGGAAGTCGTCAAAGATTTCTACTATGTGCTTAAAATAAAGCTTCCTGGAGTCCTGAATCAGAATGCTGCCTTTGGCCCCGTGAAGGTTGTTGCCGAATGCCAAGTGGCGGCCCTCGAGAGCATTGCCGGTTATGAAGAGCGAGCTAATATTCCGAGGAAAGTTCTGAATGACTTGGAGGGTCAGGTGGCCAGATTCCAGGAGGCTAAACAACGAAATACGATGTCGTTGTTTCGCGTAGAAGATGAGGCTTTGATCGCGGCTCTTATGGAGGAGAAGGCTACTTTCTAGGCAAGGAAGGATGCCCTCGTTCAAGAGATCAGCTAATTGGCTGATCAGTATGGCAGTTCAACGCTGCAAGTGAGGCACGTGCTGTCTCGAAGAATAAACTGGCTGTATAGATTACCGAGAAATACAATCGCATCGTGCAGATCCAAAGCGAGATTGCTCAACTGGAAGCCAACTTGAGGACAGTAATGTCTGAGCAGGAGGACTACTTGGCTCAGGCTGCGATGACCGCCACCACTTTCGTCCATTTAAAAGAACATCTGGTGAAGTTGGAGGGAGAGCACATAAGTCCGATCCCCTTCCAGGATGAAGCCGCTCGTCAAGAAGAGGCACGCCGCCGAGCTACGGCAAAGTCTGAAGCCAAAATTGCGGCTCTAAGGGACAATATCAATCGACTATGCATCCCTTAGATTTTTATAACTGTTTCTTTTAGCCATCAAGGCTCTTGTACCTCTTTTTTTCGTCTCTTAATAGACATTAAAATAAAGAATAAAAAATCTTTGGCTTTCAATATTCATGAATGTGGTTTTGAAATATTAAAACTAGAGGTAATATGGACGTAGTAAGGATATTTCTGATGGGTATTCCGCTGGAGAATTTTGATGTGGACCTATTATCCGTTTTATATTCAAGTTTTTTTGAATATAGATAATAAGTTGAACGAAGCTGCTAAAAGAGGTAATATGGACGTAATAACAGAGGATGTTCTATATCTAACCAGAGGTAATATGGACATGGAAAGAAATATAATATTAGGTATGAGTGGATAGTTCAGAGGTAATATGGACGTGATTATCCCTGATGAATTCTTTGCTCAGAGGTTATATGGACATGGCAAAATGTTTCTTAATTATTCTACTGGGGAAATAATTATCAAAAAATAATTCAGAGGTAATAGGGACGTGACTTGTTTTCGTCAAACAGAGTTTGGGCAGAGTCAAAAAACGAAAATGGTTTCACAGGGGAAATATTTTAGATGACCTATTATCCAAGGCGTATTCAAGACTCTTGAAATACGGATAATAGTTAGATAGTTTTTTTTTCCTTTTTAAATCACATAAGCATCACAATGTACATTTACATGACTAAACATATGTGAACAATATTTATAAAAGGTTACACATGATATTTCTTCAGGAACTTGCCGTTGATAGGCATTATGAGCAAGTCATCATCAGGGTTGGTTAGTCGTACGCACCGTTAGAATACATTGATTCTATAACGAAAAGACCTTCCCATTTAGGCTGGAATTTTTCTTTTGTCGTGTGCATCATGACCATTGGTCTTCTCACTGCTAAGACGAAATCACCAACTTGAAATATTATTTCCTTCACCTTTTTATTGAAGGCTTTGGAAAGGCGTGCTTGGTATAGCTCAATGCGCTGTTGAGCTAACAAGCATTTTTCGTCTAGCGCTTCGAGCTCCTGTAGTCACAGACGGTAGCTTTCTTCGGCAGTCAACTCGCTGGCTAAGGCTACTCGAAGAGAAGGAATCTAGATTTCTAGGGGAAGAACTGCTTTGTTCCCATAAACCAGAGAGAATGGCGTGCTGCCTGTTGAGGTCCTGACCGTTGTACGATAGGCCTATAGATATTCGCCGAGCTTCTCATTCCAATCGTGCTTGTTTGAAGACACGAACTTCATGAGAAGTTTAATGATGATTTTATTGATGGCTTCTGCTACCCCGTTAGCTGCTGGATTGTAGGCAGTAGAGGCTACATTCTGGATTCAATTTCTATCGCAGAACAGATAGAATGCATGGTTTGCGAATTATGGACCATATGGATGATCCTGCGAGGTAGGTTGAAGCGGTAAATAACATGATGTTTGATGAAACTGATCACGTTCCACGCCTTCACTTCGGTGAGCGGTATAGCTTCCGCCCATTTGGAGAAGTAATCGGTTATGGCTAGGATGAACCGATGTCCTTTGAAAGATGGCGGGCTGATTGGGCCTATGACATCCATGCCCCAGGCTTCAAAAGGCAAAGATGCTGTCGTCGGGTGTAGAAACTTCGAGGGTTGATGAATAAATTCGGCATGGAACTGACAAGACCTACACTTCTTTGCATATTCAACAACATCTGCTATCATTGTGGGCCAATAATAACCCATTCGTTTGAGACGATCTTATAGTTTAGGGCATGATTGATGTGAGCCATAAACTCCATCATGAAACTCTCGGAGTGCATGCTTAGCTTCTGTGTCTGATAAACATCGTAACAGTAGCCCATCGTAAGAGCGTCGGTACAACATCTTGGTAGCTGTGTCGTAGTAAAATTTGAGGGATCACCTTTGGATAGACACTGCTTCCTTTGGGTCCTCAGAAAGGATTCAATAGACGGCATAGTCTATGAAATAAAATCTCCAGTCTTTAACGTCGGCGTTTGTTTTCGTTGTATAACTGTGATGAATATGCAGGGCATCTTTTACACAGAATAGTTCTCGACCAGACATTGTGATCGACTGCTGAGTATTGGTAGGGACGGTCAAGGAAGCAACGAGACCAGTTAGAGCATCTCCTTCTATATTCTGTAGTCGAGGCACGTGCTCGATGAAGAATCTAGGAAAGTGGACGCCAACTCGATTATCACTTTATGATTGGGGATGAGATCTTTGTGACAAACTTCATAGTCCCATCGGACCTGACTAACTATAAGCTTGGAATCACCGTAAGCTTCTATATAGTCAACACCCAGTTGTTTTGCTAGTTACAGGCTGATCAATAGGGCATTATATTCGGCCACGTTGTTGGTGCAGGGTTCCATGAGAGAATATGTATGATGTATAACCAGATGGTCGGGTGATACAAGCATGACGCCTACTCTGGCCACAATATTTCCTTTAGGTCCTGTTCTTGCTGCACCATCAAAGAACATTCGCCAAATAGGGATTTCTTCAGGTGTGGTATTAGACTCCACTAATTCATCGAGGATTTTGTTGTAGAGTTTAGAAGATTCTGGCACCGGATGAGCTGCTAGGAAATCAGCTAACGTTTGGCCTTTTACTGTCATCTGAGGAACGAACAATATATCATATGGAGTCAACAGCATTGCCCATGTATCTAAACGGAAATTGAGATAATCCGGTTTAGTCATGAGTATTCTTAGAGGAATGACTTTAGATATGATATGGATAGTCTGCCCTAACACATAGTGGCATATCTTCTGGGTAGCAAATACCAGTGCAAGGCATTCCTTTTCCACATGTGTGTATCTGTGCTCGGCACCCACCATTGTGCGGCTGAGGTAGTAGATTGCCTGTTCATGGCTGCCTTTATTCTTCTGAGCTAATAGGGCACCAAGAGAATGGTCCATAGCACGGATATATAGTAAGAAGGGCTTCCCTATTATTATAGCTACCAATACTGGAGGGCTTGTGAGATACTTTTTGATGTCGTCGAATGCATGCTGACATTGTTCAGTCCAGACAAAAGATACACCTTTCTTCATGAGCTGAATAAACGATTGACATCTTCCAGAAAGGTTCAAAATGAATCGTCTGATATTGGCTAGCCTTCCTTGCAGTCCGCGTAGGTCTTTGAGGTTTCTTAGAGGATGCATATCGAGGATAGACTTTACTTTCTCCGGGTCAAGATGTATACCCTTTGAAGTGATAAAAAAACTAAGAAACTTGTCGCTGAAGACTCCCAGAAAAGACTTGGATGGATTCATCTTGAGTTGATGTGCACGCATTAGTTCGAACACCGTTCTCAAGTCTTGGAGGTGGTTGCCCTTCAGACGACTTTTAACTGCAATATCGTCTACGTAGCATTCTACTATTTTTTGCAAATGATCGTAAAAAATTGTGTTCATAGCTCGTTGGTATGTCACCCCTGCATTTTTTAATCCAAATGGCATCACCGTATAGCAGTATAACCCCAACGGTATTCGAAAAGATGTGTGCTTCTCATCGTTGGAGAACATCTTAATCTGGTTGTAGACTGAGAACCCATCCATGAAGGACATCCGCTCGAAGCCGCAAGTATTGTCGATCATTACGTCGGTGATTGGTAGAGGGAACTCATCTTTCGGACATGTAGAGTTCAAATCACAGTAATCGATACAGACTCGAACTTTACCGTTTATTTTTATGACCGACACGATGTTAGCGACCCAGTCAGGATGTTGTTCTTTGCGAAAGAATCCACTTGCAATGTGGTTCTTGACTTCATTCTGGATAGCCTCCATGATATCTGGTGGAAATCGTCGTTGCTGCTGCTTCAGTGGCTTAGCTTTAGACGATATATTCAGGCGGTGCTTGGCGACTTTAGGGTTCAAGCCTGGAATGTCTTCATAGCTCCATGCAAAGACGTCGATGTATTCTTTTATAAGTTGTATAAGAGATTATCGTTCATCGCCAGATAGACTTTTTCTGATGAAGATTGGTTTAAAAGATGATTCATCTCCTAAGTTGACTTGGACGACTTCGTCTTCGGTAGGTGGTTCATATTGTTTGAAATACAGCTCCCACCTAGCATCCATCTTTTGTGCGTATTGTACAAGCTCGATAGATTGGATATCGTCTGTAATTTGGTCAACTGACACCATGTTGACGGACAAAGTTGCTTTGAACATGTCGCCAATGCTGGAGTCTTAATCCCAGAGATAGAAATCAGAAGAATGAGAACAACGATCTGCTTCGTCATCTGATCTTTCGGAAGTTATTGGAGGAGTGACATAACCCAAACCAATACCATTTTGTTGATAGTAGTTCTCGAGTTTGCCGGGAGGAGCAAAGTGACGTATAGGCAAACGTCGTCCCCGGCCGTAGTTCATCTCCTGGTCACTTTTTATGTCATATCCCAAGTTTCGGATGATATTCTTGGCCTGCCAACTATATCGAAAAAGTTGCATTTTCCCAAAGTTATAGTCAGCTTTCGTGTTGTAATTGGAAGAAGTAGAGTCCGTAGGTAAGCCTTTCCGGATCGCGTCTCGCCAGATAGAATGGGAGAAGACACCATATGGCTTGACTTGTATTTCTTGCCCTTTTTTGCTTTAGGAGATACCACCCCCTGCGTTATTTCTTCCACAAGGTCCGGATGGACCCACATGATCTCCCCACGTTCAGTCGTTAGTGGCACCAAGGTTGAGTTGCTAGCTGGCGGCAGGTTGACGACATTATTGCCTTGGGATCGGGACCATGTCGTCTGGGACTTCTGTAGGAGGAAAGTCACCAAACTGAAGAGAGATCATGTTAGAAGATATGACCTTATGTTCAGCTTCGAAGTTGATCACTTGGATGTCGATAAGCTGTTGTATCTTCTTCTTCAGGATGATGTAATCCTTGGTAGAGTGATGTACGTACTGATGATAAAGACAGTACTTGGGATCGTTGAGTTGGTTCGCCTCTGCAGGACGTCGTAGTGGAGGCAATGTCAGTTTATTACCCTTCGTCAATGTATGAAAAATGGTAATGACATCGTCTTCGTCAAAGGAGAAGGTCTCCTTAGGCTTGTCAGAGGCACCCTGAGAATTGGAAGCTCCTTTGGAAGTGTCGACCTTCAAGACTTCTTTCCCTTTACCTCCACGGATAGGGATAGTTTGAGGATGCTTGCATTTGTCTTCAGATTTGGGTGTTTTCAACCTTAATAATTCTAGATTAGGGACGTCGTTTTCAGCTGCATCAGCGGCCCCAATGAAAGCGGGCCATGTATCATACTTATGTATACCTAGACAAAACTTTACTGTAGGAAGAAAGTTATGTTGACAAGTATCCATAAGTTCTGAGTCTGGTATATCAAAGGGCGTCTTTAACGCTAGTCACCTGAAGTATTCGATGAAAGCAATGACGGACTCAGTCTTCCTTTGCTTGGTCTCGATGAGGGTGGACATACTAACATGTATGCCACTCTCGTAAAACCTGTTGAGGAACAACCACTCCAAGTCTTTAAAAGAATTGATACAACCATCAGGCAGACTGCAGAACAATTCAAAAGCTACCCCATGCAAGGTGCTAATAAACAGCTTTCACAAGAATGGATCATCCCTGGGTAAGTGTAGAGTCTGCGTGTTGAAGTATGTCATGTGTTGACGAGGAGAAGTTATCCCGTCAAATGAATTTAGCGTTAGCGGCTTGTAGTTAGGAGGGCAAGTAGCATTCTCCCATTCAGGAGGATAAGGTTGAGATATCCCCATCTTCTGAAGCTTGTCTTTGTGTGAGATAGTATCGAGACGGGCAACCAGAGAATTAATTACATCTTGTTGATTGAGCAGGTGTTAGGAAACGGCTGCTGTACTGTTGTCAGGCGTCGTTGGTGAAGGACTACTCCCAGTATTTGCAAGATTTGGAGAAGGCACAACGGAATGATACTTCTTTTATAGTGAAGGAGGGTTGTTCCTATGAGCCAGACTAACGTAAGCTGAGACATTTTATTGAGGTGGAGGAACATCCCCAGCAGCTTGGACCACCATGATACTGGTAAGAATATCAGTTATCTTGGCAAATGCTGTTTGAAGACCCTCTAGCCTTTTGCTGGTCTGATCACCGTCTTCTTTAGGTCTTTCTCCGTCCGCCATGTATGTAGATAACATACGAGGACGAACAGAGGAAACAGTATAACTGGTGTTGATACTGTCTGTCTCTGAGTTGACAAGCCCCTCATCTTCCGGTAGGGAAGGTAAATAGTCACCATTAGACTCATAGAGATTATCATCATCTGGAAGGCTACCCCCAGTGTGAAGGTCATCTGCTTCAGACTCTGAGGGAATACTACCCCCAGCTTGGGAGTCATCGTCATCTATACAGAATCTCGCCTTTGACCGAGTACCGATATAGACTCCTTCAGATGAGACACCCTACCGGCTATCTGTTGGCAGACTTTTTCTTCTTCTGTTCGTGGAACTGCGAGAGAAAGATGGGTTCGTGGTTCACCATCTTTGATTGGGGCTTCCATAAAGGGGACCCCATGAAGCCATGTTGTATGAAACACACAGTGGCTTTTCATCGTCAGAGAAATACAATCGTCGAAACATGGACTGCCTCTGAGGCACTTTCGTTGCTTTGCAGCAGCAACAGTTGATGACAATACTGGTGTACGAATGTACACCATGAATTTATGTGTCCTTTCTTGCTTTACGCTTATGATTTATCATGTTGCGTAAGTCAACGGAAGGGAGTTTTGCCTTAAAACCCATGTTACATGCATCATCAAGCTTTACATGTGGGTTTGTAAGGAGAGTTGGCGCATCCAGACTTAGTTCACACGCAGGGGCAACCCCCACACCTAAGTTCTGTGATGACCTTAAAGACAGCCTCGTGTTATACGCGTTGGGGCCTGTCTTTTTGCTGTGGGCGCATAGGCCCTGGAGTTTGCCTTTGGGTACATGCTTCTTGGCAGCATGTCTGAGCTTTCTCGATGTAGGCGCATAGTATGGGTCAGTTGAGCCTGGGCGCATAGCCCTGGGCCCATGAACCTGGATGCACAATCTGTCGAAGACTGAAGTCTTCTGCCCAGAGTTATGCGCCCACACAACCTCTTGGGAGTATAGCTTTGGGCGAATGCTTGGTGGAGCAGTACTATTTTCTCTCAGCTTCATCTCCTTCGTTTGTGAGCCTCGTTGGGTTTGCCCAGAGTGTACTTCGATTCTTAGCATCATAGTATTTTCTTTTGCCAAGTTTCGAGCGTTGAACACTCCGTTGTTGGTTGCACAAGAGAGAAGTCGCAGGGTAGTAGAGCCCTGAACGGTGTGAGCCTTCTTCATTTGTTGAGCTTCTGTCGTACAGCCATGCGCCCATGTAACAGGGTCCTTCAGTTGCATATCTGCTATGACACTGGCAGGATATGCACTGCGAGCCTTCGGAAGCCAAGTCTTGCGAGCCTTGTTTGGCTTCGTTGATTTTGAGGGAGTAGAGCCGTCCCTCGAGAGCATATCTTCGACCGCCTACTAATCAAACTTCACGATCAACATCTTCTGAGTGCTCCCCATTTTGTCGGTATCGAATTGCGTCACCACCTTCTCTTCAAAGGTAAAGGTAGTCCCCAGCAGAGTCGCCATTTTTGTGGACACAAACAAAAAAAACAATATCTTTTCTTTATTGCGTAAGATACCACAAATTGAGTACGCCTAAGAGATCCTGCGCTGAGGATCCCCGAGTACAAAAAGCATTCTGGGGAATGGGACGATAAAGATCGAGCGATAATTGCTCCTTTACTCCGTTGACACTCTGATTAAAAAAGTATGAGAAAACCTAAAAAAATTGCTAACTCTCGGCTCACTGGCAAGAAGTGCAGCAATTTGGCTATCGAAAATGCTCTCCGTTCTGTGTTTTGAAGGGGGATAGGACCCCTTTTTTAGTCGTTCTTGAGCTGGAATGATGTTACGCGCCCACATGAGGAAACATACTGGTTTTTATGTGGGCGCATAGTCCTACTTTGGGCACATAGGGTGTAGGCACATACAGAATGCGAGATCGCGGGTTGTCATGGTGTTGACGTGGCCGCATGCTTCGGTGCATGATTGCTCGTAGAGACTGACGTGGCCATATGCTTCGGTGCACGATTGATCGTGGGTTTGACTGAGTCGGGGGATATTTTGGGTTGGGCACATAGCCTGAAACAGGGCTATGTGCCCCCCTTCTGGAGGAGCCTGACTTGGGCACATATAGCTTCACTGGTTACTTGGGCGCATAGGACTTCACTGGTGACTTGGGCGCATATAGCTTAACTGGTGACTTGGGCGCATATGAGTGCACTTGGGTGCATATGTTTTCATTCGCTTGGGCGCATTTGGATTCACTACTGAAATTTTTCATGCTTCTATACGAGTATGCATATATAAATTTGTCACACTAATAGAAAATGAGTGATAAACTACATAGTGTGAACTAATCATTTAAGCTAAGTAAATAGTCATGCTAGATAAAAGAAATAAGAAGAAAATGAACTAAGCATACTAGTGTTATATCTCACATTGATTTATATAGAAAGCAACTGAAGAATATCAATGTGAGCTAGTAGCAAGACATCAAGAGAAATATCCTTGATTCAACAAATATAAACCATTTAAAGAGTAACATTTAGCATGCTACCAAAGTGGCTCTAGTGGCCACACTTGTGTTGGTGCAATTGCTTGGAAGATGACCTTTGAGCTTTGCAACCACCAATACGTTTCTCGGTGCTATGTTCCGATATATGTATCTCCACCTAAAACATTAGGCGAAGACTTTGGTATCCAAATAAACTTGCATCCACATTTGTTAGCTTTAGGGACCCATATACTATTTACTCTAGCATTGGTGGAAAAACTCCTACGAATAGAACAAGTTACACTTATGTGTCCAATGCGAGAGCAATAGAAGCACCTAATACTAGTGTGTGTGCATGTATCAGAATGAGCATGATTATGAACATGTGGCATACTAGAATGATGATTATCTCTAGAGTGAGCATGCATGGATTTGGTCTTAAGAATATCTTGTTCTAATAGCAAATCATTATGCAAACAAGTAAGAGAATCAAATTTAGCATTTAAAGCATAATTCTCTTTTTCAAATAAAGCAATTCTAGAAATAAAATCATCATTTTATTTTTTTAAAGAGCCAATAGAAGAATCATGCAAATGCTTTAGCTCACGTGTTTGCCTCTTAAGATCTTCTATTGACAAGGAAAAAGATTTGATTTTCAAAATTAATGTATCATTCAAATTCTTTAAAGAAACAAAAGATGAGTTTTGAGAGTCAAGCCGAGATAATAAATCATTGTTTTTATTTCTCAAACACTCGTTAGATTATTCTAAATGAACGACCTTTTCTGAAAGTTCTTCATTTATAGAATGAAAGTCATCCAGAATCTCTAAGGATTGTTTTGTCATAGCTTTCCACTTAGAGCATTTCTTACATTTAGAAGAAACATGATTGTCCATGCTACTAGAAGTAAAACCCTCTTTTCCTGAGAAGAAGGAATACGATGCCATACACAAATAAACAAGGATCTACTCTGAGGATGTTAAGCATAACAATAGAGTCCTTGCTCTGATACCAATTGAAGTTTCGTGTAGGCAACTCTAGAGGGGGTGAATAGAGTCTGTGTCTATAATGACCAATAAAAATAACTTTGTGCTAAGTCTAGAAACAATACTAAGATAATATATATGATTAGAGAGATATAATGCAGAAATAAAAGAGTTCATAGAAGCAATCTAAAACAAAACGAATTTAACCTGGCTTCCGTCGTGGAGGACTAGTCCAGGCCTGAGAACTCTCGCTCAGGATTGAAATCCACTATTTGTGAAATAGTATACACTACGTGCCTTTAGTCAGAAGAGCATACAAACTTCTTTACAAAACACGAGCTTTTAGATCGAAGCGCTCGAACTCTTCAACTTTGCGAAAAGCGAAACTTTGAATTCTCCAAGTGACTTTTCATTCACTCTTGCACACAACTTCTAACTAACATCGCACTAAGCACCTTGTGCTAAGGAGAGTTGCGGCTTAGGAGATATGGAAGAATGAGGCTTGGAGTTGTAGAGCTTAGAAAGCTTGAATATTTGAAGGTAATAGATGATTTGAAATGAGAGAATTCAAGCCCTATTTATACGACTATAGGGAGACAGAATTTGGCCCGAATTCTGTCCCAAGAATTCAAATTATTGAACATTGGACAGCTTGTATCAAGGAGGCCCTAAAAATCAGGGTGCTAAAAATCAGGGGGTAGAGTTCGGCCCGAACTCTGCCTTAGAAAGAGTTCGGCCCGTTCTCTGTCTCCCTTGGGACAAAAGTTGTCAATGGGCTATGGTGGTTTGGTTCAGGAATTGGTATGTTTGTATGGTAGAGCTTGGAGAGATATTTCTAGGGATTGAGATGACACAGTACGACTCAATGTACACATTCTCCTAGACTCAATAAATTAAAGATTATAAACTTAGAACAAATAGGAAAACCAAGAGCCCTTTGATGATGCCTTTCTTCTTATATTTGAGCAAACCTGAAGACATTTTTTTCTTTGATAGCAGTCGTCCAAAGATAAATAGATCTGGAAATTTGAATACCTTTCGGGGGCTTCACCTCCGAACCCCCTACGGGGGGCGTTGGCCCCTCGACCCCTGTCCGCTGACCAAGCAACGGAACCTCCGATGCATGGCCCCGGATAGGTCGCTAGGCGGTTCATAGAAATCTTCTTGTATGATGTCGTCTTTGGCCCATCATTAATTCTTTATTGCGTATGTCCTAGTTTGATCATGCTTACTGTATGTCTACAAATACATGTTAGGCGAGCAAAACAATATTTACAGTATGATATAAGCATGGCATTATGATATAAAATAATTAGGACAATGCTAAGTTTAAGTAGCAACATGATAGTGAGTATATGAATATTAGTGACATCATTATGTTAAACTTAATTGATTAGCCATATTCAAAAACACGATATAATCATTGGGCTAACATCTGCCGCACGTATATCTCTGCCAGCCTCTTTGCAGACAAACCCACCTTGAATGGCAAAAGGTGGGCTGATTTGGTGAATCTATAAATAATGACCCAAATCGCATCCTTCACTCCGGGAGATCGTGGAAGTCCGGACACAAAATCCATAGTGATGTGCTCACACTTCTACTCTAGAATGGGTAGTGGCTGAAGAAAACCACCAAACCTCTGTCTCTCAGTTTTCACCTGCTAGTACAACAAGCATCGAGATACAAACTGAGCTACCTCACGCATCATGCCATACCACTATACGTGCTCTCTCAGGTCTCTGTACATCTTGTGGGCTCCAGGATGCATAGAGTATAGAGAATGGTATACTTCCTGAAGAACCTCTTCTCGAAGCTCTCCACTCCGTACGCACAGTCCAGTACCATACCTCAGTGACCCATTTTCGGCTATAGAGAAATCGTCTAGCAATCCTGTCTATACCTGCTCTCTGATGCTCCTCAGGGCCACATCATCATACTGCATTGATCCGACTTTGTCCATTAACTCGGACTGAATCTGTAAGCCCCACATCTGAATCTCTATCCCTGAACGATCACCTCGATACCTAATCTATCGAGATCTTCCAATAAATGATGATATGACGTCAAATATATAGCGACCGGATACCTACTCAAGGCATCCGCAACTACGTTGGCCTTCCTTGGATGGATGAACATGCGTTAGTTTCCATCTCGATGGTGATTGTTTCAAGAGAAAAGTCTTAAATAATCCGTCTTCACCAATCTTTTTTTAAGAACAAATTCTTATTGCACTGCTTGTCTCTCCGCATTGACGAAGAAACCTCAAAGTCTTCACTCTCTTCCCTTTCCATTTCGTCCTTCTCTTTCACTCGATCGACGACGAATGAGCTGGAATATTTATAAATCACTGAAAGTTGGTGATAGGTATTTTTAGATAATAGTAGATAGAAACAATGCTCGTAAGGAGTCCCATTGAAACCATGAAATAGAGGCCTGCCTGCCATCCACACCAGAATAGATAGAGTTTTTCAAAAAAATTGAATTCCTTCATCAGCTCAAGCCACCGTCTCTGTCTTATGTTCAACTCCATCTGAGCAAATACGTACTTCAAGCTCTTATGATATATGAAGATCTCAACTCACTCTCCGTACAGGTAGTGCTTCCACAACTTTAGAGCAAAAATAATAGCTACCAACTCTAGATCATGGGTAAGGTAGTTCTTAATTTTATGAGGACGTAATTGCCTGGATGCATAGATAATCACCTTTCCGTGCTGCTGAAGAACGTAACCCAAGCCCTTCCAAGATGCGTTACTGTAGACAGTGAAACCATATGTTCCCGATGGCAACGTTAAGATATGAGCTGTGGTCAACCTCTTCTTCAACTCATCAAAAATGTCCTGACACTCCTCGGTCCAAACAAACTCCACGTCCTTCCTAATGAGTCTGGTCGTCGGCTTTGCAATCCGGGAGAAATCCTGTACGAACTTTCGGTAGTAGCCTGCCAGACCCAAAAAGCTCTGAATCTCTGCAACTGTGCTTGGGGTGGGCCAAGACTTAACTGCTGAATCTTCTTCAGGTCCATCGAGATCCCCTTCACGGTCACAATATTATCAAAGAACTCTACTTGCTCCAGAAAGAATTCGTACTTCGACAGCTTCCCATATAGCAGCTCCTTCCTGAGAGTCTCTAGTATAATTCTTAGATGCTCCATGTGCTCCTCTGGCATCTTCGAATAGACCAAAATGTCATCAATATTGACCATTACGAACTTGTCAAGGTACTGATGGAATACCTTGTTCATCATATTTATGAATACCGCTGGGGCGTTAGTCAACCTACATGGCACAACAGTGAACTCGTACTGGCCGTACCGAATTCGAAAAGCTGTCTTCGAAATGTCCTCCTTCTTTACCTTCAGCTGATGGTACCCTGACCTCAAATCTATCTTCAAAAATACCTTTGTACCGTTCAACTGATCAAATAAGTCATCAATCCTGCTATCAATGGATGTGGCAACTCCTGCCTTCACCAACATAGCTCCACAGATACCATCTCTCGGCTCAGCTGCTCCTCTAGCAACTCAAACTCTGGCTCTCCCGACGGTATAAACAAAACCCTACCTCCTCTACAGTCTATGCTAGCATGGTGCCTGCTAAACTAATCTATACCGAGTACTATATAGCAGCTCGAAAGTGGCATTACGAGCAAGTACGTACTAAGATCCTAGCCTTCCAGTATAACTCTCTGCCCCTTACATATATTGTTAACTAGGATAATTTCTCTCTCGGTCATAATCTTGCAAGTCCTATCAAGTGTTCAGCAATAATATTGTGTCTAAGAGCAAAAGAGACAAATACAAAATTGTTTGTAGCACCAGAGTCAAACAAAGCTAATGCAGGAAAGGAATCGAGAAGAACAGAACCTGCCACCACATCTGTTGCAGGTTCCGCCTCCTCGATCGTCAGTACGAACGCTATATCCTGGGGTGCTCTCCTTTGTTGCTAGACAAAGCGCTGCTGCTGGGTCAGAAATGGTGGACCCCTCGGCTGAATAGCAGGTCCCGCTAGGAGCTCTAGCAGGAGGTGCTCTATCCTGACCTCCCTGAGCTAGACGAGTAGGACAATTCTTCAGCTGGTAGTCGGGCGATCCATAGAATAAACAAGCACCCAACCACTTCCTACAGACATCCCGCCTGTTGTAAAACCCCTAAATTTTCTACTATTTTTTTATATTAAATTTGGTACTGATTTAAAATTTTGTACTCGTATTATACGTCGCGCACGAAATTTATTTTTCGTAATTGCTCGACGAGTGCGAATATATGCGAGCGTACATATTTTAAAAAAAATATTTATTTCTAATTTTATAGTTTCAAAATAATATGTATAATAATTATTTTTAGTTATCGTACTGAAATTTTCAAGTCTACGATTTTATTTACGGAAGCCTTTTCGTTTATAACAGTTGCTAATAATAAATAATATTCTTCATATATATTTATTAATTATTTATTATTGTATTTTAAATAATAATATTATTTTCAAAATTATTATTAATTGTATTTTTGGAAAGCATATTTTGAAATTGTTGTAGTAATTTAAATCTTGAATTAATTTTATGGTTATATTTAAATAGCTAAAATAATATCTATGTTTGAAAATTTATCCTATTTGATTTTAAACTAAAAGAATTTAATTAGATTTAAATTTGACTTGTATTTGGAATTGGATTTTGATTTGGATTTGGATTATTGAATTAATTTAAATAAATAGATGAATTATCTACTTGGGTTTTAAATATTTCTAGTCCTTATCCAATTGGGAATTCCCACATCCTATAAATAGGCAAGTACTCCTCCAATATTTTCTCCACAATATTCCTTCACAAATTCCTACAACCAAAATGTGCTGTGCATCGTGTCCGTGTCTCCGTCTCTTCCACTATTTTTCCTCCATTACAACTACATTACCCCTTCATCGGGTCCGACACACCGAATCACAATTTTCAATATTTTATGTCATGTCCACTAACCCAAACATGACCCAATTACAAAAAACCCTAACCCTAACAGCGACCATGGCTGGCCATCTCCACCATGCTGACCCCGAGCACACCCCGACCAGCCACCAAGTCATCACCACCACACCATCGCCTTCGTCATCGCCACCCATACCAGCCCCATCCTCGTCGTATTCCACGGTCGACCAACCACGCGGGGCTCCACTGCAGTACCACCACCGAATACACGACCTCCAGCCAAACCCCAGCCTACCGCCACCATGACCAACCAAACCCGGCCACCACGACCAACACCGCCATCACCACCGTCAATCACCCGAATCTCCAAATTTCGACAACACCAGCACAAAGATCCAAACTACTATGACTTACCTTGCCAATCCCAACGTCGATTCTGGCGACGTCGTCGTCCAACCTCGATCAGGGCCTCCCACAATCGGAACCCCCGCTCCTTCCCTCGCCGTGCCGTCCACTAAACCCGCCTGAGCCGCACCCGTCCAATTTTGCGCCGCCACCACGAGGGTGAGCGCCGGCAGCTTCAGCCTCCGCTGCCTCTTGTGCCAACCTCCGCTCTCTCTGCCACCTAGTCCACCGCGCGAGCCCCGGCCGAACCCTCTCCCGACCGCTCCGTCCACCGAAAAACCCTCTTTCCGTTGCCAACCTCCGCCGCGACCGAGTTCCCGCCGCCGCTCTCCCGCACTCCGCCCAACCTCCTCCGTAAACCGCCACTCCGCCACCGCGTCCTCAGTCGAGCCGCTCCCCTCCGTTCTCCTTTCCCTCTTTCCCTCCTCCTTCCTTTCCTTCTCCTTCTAATATACTAATGTGGGTTTTCTCTCTCTTTCGAAAGAAGACGTCTGTCACCTACACTTATGTGTTTTGATTGCTTTTTTTTCTTTTTTTTCTTTGGCTTCTCTCGAAAGGGAAGGGACAAGCAACAACTGTGTTGCTTGATATTTTTTTTCTTTCTCTTTTTCTTTTCATTTAATTATTATTATTATTAGTATCATTATTATTATTAATGTTACTATATTTTTTATTATTACTATCATTATTTATTATTATTATTTTAATTTTTTTTACTTTGATATCTGTTTTGGTGGGTTTTCGAAATTCTTTGGTATGATTTGTTATTTATTATCAGTATTATTATTATTTAAATGCTTCTTGAAAGCCGACAATATATATGTAAGGTTTAGTTTGGGTAGCAGTATGTATGGGTTATATTTTTTTGGTATCATTAGGTATATATATGTAAAATATATAGCTAATATGTTTATTATTATAGCTAATGGTTTAAAAACATATATATAATTGTTCAAAATATAGTCTATATTTTAATGGAGTTCTAACTATTGAGATATTTTTGTAATACTTTGTGAAAACTTAAATATAGCTTTATTATAAAAATAATTGGCTAGATTCCAATATATTCCAAAAATGTTTTTGAAATTATACGGTGTAGTTTCCTATAAAATAAATCCTAAGTATTTTGAATATATATATTATAAATAGTTTTCTAAAAATAATATATATTATTATCCATTTCTCTTGATTACCCTCCTATCCTAACAAATCCTATTCTGCATATTTCCTCGCCAATTCGAAACTACCTTATGTCTACCCTGACCAATTGGACTGTCCTGGACCCAATGGAACTGTCCGTGCCACCACCCGAGGTCACCATGTATAGTTGTTGCACCGAAGTCGCAGTTCATGCCAGCTTGATCATTGCAATACACCAGGCGTCCTACCAGGCAAGACACCTTGCCATTTGCTGTTTATTATTTTAGCTCATATTTTATGCATTATTTATTTTCTTTATACAAAATAAACTGTGATAAATGGCATAACCTGTTAGAACTTACTGTTCATTTATATTTTCTGCTATGTATTATTTTTCTTACACATTAAACCTAGATTTAAGGGAACACCTTGTGTGTTGAATTCATTGGCCTTGACACGTTGTACCACAAAGTTGTGTGTCGCATATAGAACACGGACGTGCGTGATTGGCTGGCCACCAGCATGTACAAGCCGTGCGATAGGAATAACCGCTAATAGAGGTTGCATGTTAGTTTGACTTAGCGGTTATAGTGGTTTTGTGTTGTGGATACAACACAATAGGTATTGGGCGGGAAGGACAATTCCTTAGCGTATGGGCTTCGATACACTTTCCCTTTTGTAACCCGTGAGCTCCGTCGGAGACACGGGTTAGATTACCCATGATTACTGACGGCCACTGGCGATTCTGTGGAATGTTATGCTCTTACTGATGGGGCCTCTGGTGCCCAAGGGGGGACTACGCCGATCCTATTTAGCCAAGGGCCCATGCATAGGAAGGATTGTTCATAACTACATTTTACTTAGACTGGTTAGGCTACCTTATCCGTTAGGTACGAGTACTTTTGGTTTGGATACATGTATCTGACCGTGGCTTGGAACAATAACTTGTCGCAGATTAGTTCGTCACATCTTGTCCTTGTTTGGTTGTAGGTGTGACTTACTACTTCGATGAGAAGGTATTGAACCTTGTTGGGTCCAGATACCTTATTGGATTCATAGCATGGGAAGATATATCATCGTGTATTAGTTTACCATCTCCTGTCTTTGTTTGGTTGGGGGGATGGTACGTTCGTTCAGTAGGTTTGTATTGGACCATGTTATAATTCAATTGACTTATTTATTTGAGCAATATTTATTCAATTTATATGGGATGGTACCTTCTTGTCTTTCGCAGGTGTTCTAGCTCTAGCCGTGATCATCGCTATTTCTTCGAGGATGATTGAGCTTGGATCGTCTTCGCTTCGCTCGCCAAATTCATTTCTTTTCTCATGTATTTTTCCTTTACTTGTTGGTAGTAGATTTGTCTCCGCCCAACATATTGTATCAAGACAATTCATCATCATTATGTGATATCTTTTATTGATTTATTTTGTGTGGATGAGATTAGTTATGGTTCTACTGCATTTTACAGCTTATGTATCCATACGAGGCCTATGTACTTCGTATGAATACAGCTGGCTTGCCTATACGTTCCTAGTCCTACGTATTTTAGGACTGGGGCGTTACATATTTTTGTGGTAGCCCATGCAGGTCAAGATAAATTGTTTGGTTACTTTACCGTAGCAAGCAAGCCTGCGAATAGGATTAGAAGTCTAGAATCTCATCCACATACTTGACTTTTTCTTCGAGTATTTTCTCTTGGATTAGAAGCCTGCTAATAGTCTTGTTCTCGAGTATTTTCTCTCTCTGGTCCAATATGGATACGGGTCTTTCCTCATACGAAAGGTTAGTACCAACAACAAATTCCGAATGAACAAGGACACGGCTCAGATCCGGGATATACCGTCGTAATTGGGATACATGGAATACGTCATGTACCTTATATAACGACGACGGAAGAGCGAGATGATAGGACACATCACCTACTCGCTCAACGATATCGAACGGCACTATATACCTATGACTAAGCTTTTCCCGCACGTCGAATCGAATGACGCCACAGGTAGGCTAGATCATAAGGAACACGTGGTCGTCGATTGAAAATTCTAGGGGACGTCGATGAGAATCGGCCCAATAAAGCTGGCGATCTTGTACAATTCAAAGATGATCTCTGACTTGTCTGATCACCTCAATAGTCTGCGTAATCATATCTGGACTAAGCATCTGCCTCTCGCCTATATCATCCCATGCTAACGGGGATCTATACTTTCTGTCGTACAAGGCTTCAAAGGGCGCCATCTGGATACTGGCCTGGAAACTGTTGTTATAGGAGAACTCCACGAGATGCTGGTGATCTTCCCACGAACCACCAAAGTCGAGTGTACATGACTGCAACATATCTTCAAGAGTCTAGATTGTGCGTTCTGACTGACCATCTGTCTGCGGATGATAAGCTGAACTGAACTTGAGAGGAGTCCCCAAGCTCCCCTGAAGACTCTGCCAAAAGTGCGATATATATCTCGAATCTCTATCGGATACAATACTGACTAGTACTCCATCCTACCTGACTATCTGTCTGAGATACATCTCTGCAAGCTGATCCATCGACTGGCCAATTCTGAAAGAGAAAAAATGAGATACCTTGGTGAGTCTGTCAACTATAACCCAGATAGGATCTCTTTCAGGTGGGGGGCTAGGTAACCAAGTTACAGAATACATGGTAATGTGCTCCCATTTTTATTCTGGGATCGGTAAAGATTGAAGAAGTCCAGCCGGTCTCTGATGTTCAGCCTTAACTTGTTGGCAAACTAAACAATGAAAGATCAACCGGGCTATCTCCCTCTTCATGCCATTCTACCAAAAATGGTGACAGATATCACGATACATCTTTGTACCATCGAAATGAATCGAATACTGCGAACTGTGAGCCTCTGCCATGATCTCTTACCTGAGATCACCACTAGGTACACGAAGATGCCTTCCATATCGAAGTGTACCATCCTCGTGAATACGTAACTCTGCTCTCCGTCCTACTACACATTCTACCCTAAGCCGTTGAAGCTTAGAATCCGCTGACTGAGCTAACTTAATCCTCTCAACTACATTGGACTGAACTTGCATACTAGCCAGCAATGCCATATTAGTAGGAAGAACAACTTCAATATCCATCTTCTGAAGATCTGCTAACAACTCTGGCTGTGTTATTGGAAAATAAACTCCGGCTCTTCTGCTCAATGCATCTGTAACAACGTTGGCCTTTCCAGGATGATACTGCAACTTGATGTCGTAATCCACAAGTAGCTCTAGCTATCTCCTCTGATGCATGTTAAGATCCTTCTGGGTAAACTCATACTTAAGACTCTTGTGGTCGGTGAAAATCTCCATCCGATCTCCATATAAATAATGCCTGCAAAGCTTAAGTGCGAAAACCACCGCTGCTAACTCCAAGTCATAGGTTGGATAATTCCTCTCATGATCACGAAGCTAATGTGATGCATAAGCTACTACCTTACCATGTTGCATCAAGATGCATCCCAATCCCTTGCCGGAAGCATTACAATAAACTGAAAATCCTCCAGTCCCATCTAGAAGCATGAGAATGGGTGCCGTCATCAATCCTTGCTTCAACTTCTTAAATGAACTCTGACACTCTGCTGTCCAAGCAAACTGCACATCCTTGTGGGTAAACTGCGTTGGTGGTGCTGAAATCTGAGCAAAGTCTGATACAAACCTCCGATAATAGCCAGCCAATCCTAGGAAACTCTGAACTTCTGCGACGGTACTGGGAACTGGCCATGTCTCTATGGCCTCTATCTTCTGGGGGTCCACTTCCACTCCACCTCTGGTAATGATGTGACCCAAGTACGAGATACGACCCAGCCAAAACTCGTACTTACTAAACTTCGTGTATAACTGGTGATATCTGAGAATCTGAAAAACTATACGAAGATACCGCTCATGCTCTGCGTCAATCTTGCTATAAACTAAGATGTCGTCTATAACACTATCACGAACTGGTCCAAATAAGGCATGAAGATATGATTCATGAGGTCCATGGATACGGCTGGCGCATTTGTCGCTCCAAATGGCATAACAATAAACTCACAATTCCTATATCTTGATATAAATGTTGTCTTCTGGATGTCTTGCTCTATAACTCTGATCTGGTAGTACCTTGATCGCAAGTCAATCTTCAAAAATACTGCTGCTCCCCTGAGCTGATCAAATAATTCATATATCCTTGGTAGAGGATATCTGTTCTTGATTGTTACAGAGTTCAAGATACGATAATCAACACATAATCTTGACATACCATCCTTCTTTTTTACAAAAAGTATCAGTCCTCCCCAAGGCGATCAGCTAGCACGAATGAATCCCTTGGTTTTGAGTGCTTCAATCATCTTGTACAAGATCTCTAACTCTGAAGAAGCCATTCTGTAGACTCTCTCTGATACTGATGCAGTCCCTGGAATCAAGTCGATAGTGAACTCTATCTCTCTCTCCGGTGGCATACCTGGAAGCTCTTCGGGAAATATATCGGGAAACTCTTCTACTACTCTGAGAAACAGAACTGTCTCTATTACTGCCATCCGTAAGACTGAGGGAGAAGGTTCAACTTTGCCTCTGGAAAATGAAAACTCTGGTTCGCCTGGAATACCAAAAAAAAATCCTGCCAATATGGCAGTCTATTCTTGCATATTGATCCGTCAACCAATCCATTCCTAGGACCACATCATAATCGACCATCGAAAATTCTATCAACCTAGCGGGAAACTTTATAACGCTAACTACGATTCGACATAAGAAAAACATTCTATCTACTCCTACAAGACCGTTACCAGTAAGTATATTGAGCCTTGCTGATAATGACTCGGGCTCGAGTCCTATTCGTGTAGCGAATCGTGTAGACATAAATGAATGCAATGCACCCTAATCAAATAATATTGATGCTGGAAAAGAGTTGACGAGAATGGTACCTGCCATCACCTTACCTGATGCCAATTCTTCTGTTACGGTCAGAGCCATAGCCTGACCTTGTCCACTTGGTGCTGGTCCTCTCTGCTGGAAACTTTTTTGTTGATTCTAAATCTGAGCTTGGGCATACTGCTGAGCCTGAGGTGGCAATATCCTCGGAGGCTTGTACTGTTGCTGCACTGGTGTTGGACCCCTAACCGATGGACTGGTTAGATTTGATGATAATGAACTGGCTCTATTCGGACAGGACCCTATCTTGTGATCCGGTGCCCCACAAGCCAAGCACAATCCTTGTGCATTGCGATACCCTGATACTACATATCCTGGCTTCCCACAATGAGTGCAGCCCATTACGGAAGACAGCTTCTGCTTCTGTTGCTGAGGGTATGCCGGCATCGAGTTCTAAACCGACGAAATTGTGGTCGCCCTCCTAGGAGCTCTAATAGTCAAAGCCCTAGCTGTAAGGGCTGGTACTGATGACTGGGACATTCTACCTATGAGACCTCTTTCGTCCTCCGCTTCTATCTACAATCATCTACGAAGTATACTCATGCCTCTTCGCTGCTCTCAAGACGACATCAAATGCCTGGTGCTCAAACTTCTCTACTGATATAATAATCTCTAAATAGAGTCCCTGTTGGAATCGCTGGGCTCGATTCAATTCGGTTGCCACCAAGGTGGGAGCAAATCCACTGAGTCTAGAAAACTCAGCCGCATATCCATCGATCATCCTTTCCATCTACATAAGATTGGTAAATCTCATCTGCATATCATACCAACCTACTGCATCAAAGTACTTAGTCTGGAACTTATTGCTGAATACTGCCCACAAAATAGGCGTCGGTAATCCAACCGCTAGCATCGTCCACCAGCTGCGAGCTAAGTCCAATAGCTGTAGGCACACAATGGCCACCTTCTCTTTCTCGGGAATCCTAGCTGCCTCCAGGATAACTTCTATATCCTGAAGCCATGCATCAGCAGCGATAGCATCTTCACTGCCATCAAAGAAAGAAAGGTTCAGGTACTTGAAGCTGTTGGCCGTGTTATTCCCTTGGTAACCAACACTGCCCATGGCATCTCGTACTGTCTAGTGCAGGGCATCACCCCGACGATCTTGAGATGCAAGCAATTCCATGATGAGACCCACCAGGGTTCCATTATCAGGTTCTGCAGGCTGGACTGGCTGAACTGGGGGATCTGGATCCCCGGAATGCATGACTTGGGAGGACACTCCAGAGTGCTAGGCTTGGTCTCCAGGTTGTTGTTGGTTTATTGGAGGTACTCCACCTTGCTGATCTGTAGGACCTGGAACAATGCCGCTAAAGAAACATGGGGAACAATAAGGAAGGACCATGAAAGATCGAGGATATAAACATGTGATTAGGTCAAGATTTCGGAAAGATTAGAAGACATGAGTAGAGATCAAGGGCGAGTATTGATTGAGATATCTATTCCGTGAAACCCTCACACATCTTGATTTACAAGACCTGCATGGGTCACCACTTAATCTGTGTCATGCCCTAGAATCAGAATACTGGAGAGCGGAGGACAGACACAGCTAGCTACGTACATTAAAGTGTAACCCACCTCGATGTTTGGTCACGACTGTCTAGATGCATGAGGGTTTAACTACAAGCCAACAGTCACTTATGGTCAAGAACAAGCCTAGTGTCTCAATCTCAAGCAAGCAAGTAAATGTAATAAGATAGTAGATCATCAGACATACAAGGTAAGGCATCCCATACATTACAAATTCAGATGATCATGAAGCTAGTCATATAAAATACGAAGACTAGCAAGAGTTTAAGTCATACTTGATCAACCCTAGGATTTGTTAATCATGTTACAGCCCTTAGGCAGATAGGAATATAAATTTAACACGATCTAACACTTGCTCGGCGGCTAAACGCATCAAAAGAATAATTTACAATAGAGTGGGAGAGCAAAATAAAACCCACTCGTTGCTATGGTTGCGTCTAGTGTTCACCATCTGGCTGGAAGACTAGAAGATCCTCAGGTGCTACTCCAAAATCTGGCAATATAAAATCAGCTGGGTCAGACCCCAGAAAGGGCAAGTGCCACAAGGAAGGATTCACTTAAGAACTAAAACCAGCATATTAACACATAAATAAATCAATGATAACGAAAGACATGAGTTAGAGAAACAAGACGATAAACGATAAGATAACTAAAGGACTATTCCAGTAACCAAGTTACAACCAGTAAACCAAACAAGGACCGGGGGTGTAACCCTTTATCTGAACAAAATTTAGTCTCTAACCAATTATCGATAAGGTACAATATAACCGTAACATGCTGAAATAACAATGTACTAAACTTGCCTAGACAAGACTAGACGGGACTCCATGCATCAATCACGACCGAGCAATGAGTATGGCATGATACTTTAACTAACTACAGTTATCACAAGCTTAGTTACTAACAAGATGCATCAATATGTTCCAACAGCCACAAGCCCTGCAGACTTAATCCAGGTTATCCGGTCGCAAGTTGAGAGAGTTGGATTATGTGACTTGGGGTGCAACACATGACAGTACACTGGAAATGTGCCCTACTCGACGACAGGCTACAAGTCTAATTAGAGCACCCAGATAACGAGACTGCCTGTAGCTGGAAAATCTCTTCATGGACTACTTGATCAATCTAGTCATTATCCTAGTCAGATTCAGTACGAATCCCTGACCTTGGAAATTAGGAATTCATGTCTAGGCTTGATGCAAGACGAGACATGTAGCTTGTACCATTACAATCAAGAGAAATCATCCACGGTGTCAAGACGAGAGTTATATGTTACTTATCGAGATTACATGTCATATTATGCTACTTATCAAGTCAAGAGTACATCACAACGGACCACCATAAAAAATTATCATGTCAAGTCACATTGTCATGTCGTGTTCATGTTGGTACACCACGACGGGTCACTATCAAGGAGTTGTTAGAGAGTGTACGTGCCACACCAAGTTTGTGTTTAGAGCTCAGAGTACATGTGCAATATGGAAAATAATATTATAGGACTAGTCAAGCATAGAGTACAAACAAAGTCACAATTCACACTAAGGACCAAGAGGTGTTATGAAGAGCATGCACCTAAGATGGATGTGCTGAGAGTGGCATGCGCCCAAGGCTATGCACCTAAGGCAGGGGGTATCATGGAGAGACAAAGGTTTTGGGAAGGCATGCGCCTGGAGCTATGCTCCTAGGGCTATGCGCCCACATGCATGCACCTGTATGTATGCGCCCAAAGGGTGGAGTCTAGGTATCTTGGAGAAAGTCAGGAGACTCACTCTAGGACAAGTGCACGCATGACAGGGTCTATGTGCCCAAGGAAGGAAATATGGTGCACTTGTGCGCATACAAAACTATACGCCCAAGCCAGGGAGCGCCTTGGGGCTATGCGCCCACTAGAGGAAGTAAGGGAGACTTGGGCGCATACATATGGCTATGCTCCCAAGGAAGCGTACAGTGGGTGCATAACAAATCTATGCACCCAACACTGTGCTTCTTCCCCAACCCGAGAGCACAAGTTCATTGAACCCATAAACTTCTCAAGATCATAAATCACTCAAAACAAATCGAAATCTGGGTTTTCGAAGGTTTAACTTGAGTAAAATTGAATTCTCCACAACATGGAACAATCAAAAGTTGAAAATAATGAAGTTTGAAGATCAAAACCCAAGAAAATCAAGTTTTGCATAAACTTAGACCTACAAAACCTAATCCTTCAAAAACAAAAATACCAAGTACTAAATAGCCTAAGAATCATGTAGGGAAGATAATAGAACAACAAAAATAGAGTTCCTACATGAAGCAAGCTAGCACTTGCCTTTGGAGGGGAGAGGTTTTAATGGAGAAGAAGAAGTTAATGAAAGTAAATAAAAGTAAAGGAGGAGAGAGAAAAAGGGGTTGGTTTATAAGGGGGTTTATCATAATGAATCGCCCACCCAAACCAGGCTAAAATAAACCAAGCCAAGCTAAACAAAGTTAACCAAGACCATACCAAGCCAAGCTATGCTAGACAAGTCAAAATATGGGTCAAAAATTCGTACACGTATACTGGAAATACGTATAACGGAAAAGAGGAGTGGCAATATCCCCTCAAATATGGTTAGCCTATGACACACTCTACCCCCGCCATTAATACCTATCCATATTTGGTCAAGCCAAAAGGTGGCTACCCTATCACTTCCATATTTCATGCACACCCTTACATGTTACATGACAAAACCCAAGGGGGGTTAACCACCTACAAACTCAACACTCTTCCACATACTCTACTCTACCCCTCACTCACGTATACCCATTAAATATCCCATGCATTCGAATACAAAAGATTTTTAGTCCCTTTCCTTACACTTAACCCATTTTTAAACTATCCCACACTCATTTCCTTCTACATCCTACTCAAGAAAACCCTCTTCCCCACTTCATATTCTCTCCTCCTCTTTCCTGAAGACCAGCTGCTACTTTCCCTCTACTTCCCATAACCACTCTTTCTTCCTCCTTTCATTCTTCCCTAACCCTAATAGCCGAATACACTTCTTCCCCTTTCCTTATTCTTTTAATACTCTTCTTCTTCTCCTCCTTCCACTCCTTCATATTTCTTCTTCCCTTCATACTACTAATGTTGCTACTGCTACTTAGGCTACTTCTGTTCGAACAGTAGCACGCGTAGAGCCTCCGCTTGCTGCTCCGGCTGGTTGCCAGTATCGTACTCTGCCCTTTGTGCTGCCCAAGCCGGCCCCCGACAACAGCGCTCGGTTGTTGTGCTTCACCCCGACAACAGCACGGGCATCCCCGACGGCCGTCCGGGCTACCGACGACCACCACGCCACCCTGTACGCCTCCCGATGGTCCTGTACGCACCCCGTATGGCTTTTTTGCACATGCTACCACACCGTCGTAGCACCCCCTGTCCACCCGCACACCACCGCATACCACCTCAGTAGCAGTTCTTGCAATAATGGATCGATTTAGACATTTTCATCAAAATTCTGTCGTGATGCGCCTTTTGAAAAGGCAGAAAGTATGCTTCGTGACAGCAACTTTACACACATTTTTAGGATGATTTGACCTTTGGATCGTCGAACTCTTTTTGCCATTGCAATCTTGGTATATAGCTCTACCTTCACGTAAAATTTCAACCGTTAATTCGGTCATTCTGGTAGGTCAAAATTGGCCACAAAGTTCCACAAAAAATTATATTTATTTTTAACAGTTTCGTGGAGCCAACTTCGTGGATTTGTTTCTCTGTAATTCCTGTGCAAAGTAGGTTTAACCCTCTTCTTATGATAAAATTTTTATTCTATAGTGAAGTCGTTTGATTGGTTGAATTCGATACCAAAGTTGGCCGTCCGAATTCAAGATTTCCAACTTGTAAAATTCTAATTTTGGACTTGGGACTCCGGATTCCATTTTCCATTTCACCAATGGACTCATGGAAACATTTTTCCCCGAAATCATATATAATTTCCTAGATTTGGAGGACATGGGCCCCAACACATATTCTGGTACAAATCAGGTCCCACAGTCCCAGTCAACGGGTCATTTTGCGATCGACTCATCTGAATCTAAATCTAGATATACTATTGGGTTCGTATCATTATTCTAGACATGGATATATAGTTTGTTAGATTTTGATGACTTTGATTTGGCATATTTTTTGGTGCAAAGTGGGTCCAACAGTGGACCGCATTTTGATCTAAAATTACCATTTTGCTCCTTTATTCAGAATTCGACTTATGGGTAGCATATTTTAGCTACTTTTTTTATTCCAAAAATGTTGGTGTTATATATTTCAGCATCTGGAGATGTTCTTGGAAGTTCCTATGTTGCTACCTTTCTTAGACTTGACGATTTGTCGCAGGACATCATCGGATCAACCGCTTCACCCAAGGTAAGATACCTTGCCATACTTGTTCTGTTTATATTATTTATATTTATTCTTTTGTTGTTAGATGGTGGCACTGGTAGTGCGTATCCAAGAATGACTTGAGTTTTATCGATGATAGCATCGATGTCATGGGTGCGTGCATGACTTAGAGTTAGTAGACGTACCCAAAAACGGTAAAGTTATCCCAATAACTTCTATGACTTGACATTACAAGGCTCTGCAAATGAGAATTTTTTGGGTTGTCTTGAGCTTAGGCATAAGACTGATCATCGGTGCGAGCGGTTCATGGGTCGGTACATACAAAGTTAGATGATGTCTAGGTTAGAAACTAGTATTGAGATACGGATTGTTTGAGTCGTGGATATGACTTTCACAGTTCTTGGGCGGAGAAGACTATTAGTAGGCAAATGGGACATCCAGATATATTTTTCAACCTTAGGGTGGCCCGGGTAGGGACATATGTACTTACTAGTTTGTATATCCGGCAACAGCCACTAGCTGCGCGCTAAGTACAGTCGAGAGGCATGCTAGTATGTGTACATTTATCGGCTCGTGATCCGTTGTCGGCCCATTTTCGACGCAAATCCTTATTCACCTACCAATATGCTCAAAAGTTGTCTTTAACATGCATTTAGATAGAATGGTTAGTTTATGTACCTATGTCGGACCGTATCATGGGATAGTGACTTATCATGGACTGATATGCCATTCATTGATCATGATTGGTCAGATTTATGGTTTACTGATTGATGACTGGGTACTAGACTGTGTTATGATTCAGGTTATTTATTTTATTCAGTTCATATTATGTTATATATTTTTGTATCTTACTACGTCCCGCTAGGGACCTGGTGATCTCTCCAGGTATTTGCAGAGCAGTTAGTATAGAGTAGCTAGGCAGGTGCTGTATGATGCATCGAGGTTTCAGGTATATATGTGTTCTTTGGTATTTTTATTTACTCTTTCCTGTATAAATTTCATCTTTATTTGATTCGTGTTGCTATGTAGCCTATTATTTGTATGCTTATTCATTTTTTAGGCTTGCTCGAACATGTATATTACTAGGTGGCCATCTTTCATATATTATGTTCATTCTTGATATTCATTTCAGTACTGAGGATTGAGATATAGATAATCGGTTATTTTTAGTACCCTTGACAGTATAGTAAGTCTAAGGATAAGTCCATTAAATTGGGAACTTATCATAGGTCGTATTAGCTGGCATGCTCGTATCTTAAGTTGTAACACCCAGTTTTCCAAATGAGGGTAATTTTGAAATTTTTGTATTTAATTGAATTAATAAATATTATTTGGATTTTTATTGTATTATTAAGAATGGTGTGATTAAAATATTATTTAATTGATTGTCATGTATTGTGATTAGCCTAACTTGGTTTGGACCCAACCTAGATTAGTCATAGATAGTCCCAGCTAACCATTTTAGTGATTATTAGTATTAATTATATTTATTATAATTAATATGATTTTTAGTGATTTTTGGTGATTTTTAGTAGAATTGATTTTGACCCTATAGAGACTTTGACTTAAGTTGACCTTGTAGACTAACCTAGTGGCTAACCTAGGTCTTGACTAAGAGATTAGGATTTGAGAACCTAGGTTGACTTACGTTCATGAGGATGAACTCATTGGGATTAATTTGGTGAAATTAGGAGTTAGTTTGATATGGAAATGGCTTGTGAAGTCACAAGTCATTTTATGACTAGTAGGCTTAATAGCCCATAGCCCACACCCATTGAACCAAGCCCTAACCCTAGAAATTTTGAATAGACTCTTTGGTCAGCCCCTCCCCTATTTATATTCTCTTAAAACTAGGGTTGCCTCTTTAGGAAACTTGCCATTTGGAAGAGGTGAGTCCCCAACTTTGTAAATCCTTAGAAAATCCATTTCTTCTCCAAATTCCTTCAAATAAATTGTAATAGGACTTAATTCCTGTATACTTGCTGTTACTGTAGAGTATTTTCAGGGAACACACAATTTGAGGAAGTTTAGTAGCTTGTGGAGCTCTTCCCATTTGGGGATTTTGACCCATTGTTCACCTATAGGTATAATTCCTTCCATTGCTCCTAAATTCTGTTAAAAATCATTACTAGGATGCCCTAGCCCTAACCTAGCTGTAGGAATAGCTAACCCTAAGTTTCGTGTCCAATTCGTGTCCTATTTGGACACGTATCAGTGACATGGTGCTTGTGTTTGATGAAATGTCCCAAAGGGCATTTCGATTGATTTTTAGGAATGTAATTGAATAGGAATTAGGGTTTTGATGTCGCTTATGAGTTTCTAGTGTCTGAGTGTGGTTTTTGTGTCGTGTCGAGTTGCCACAGACACGTGAACACGCTGACACGCGTGCGCGTGCACGGGCACTGTGCGTGCCCTGCTACTCGGGTGCAATTGCGCGCAGGACACGACACCAGGACACGAAATATTCGACACACACTAAGGGGCGACCACTGACATCATGTGTGTCAAGTGTCACGAGCCATTGTGTCATGTCGGACACGTATTTGCACGTGCACGTGCACTGCACTGTGCGATTCAGTGCACAGGGTGTTGGAATGGTTTTAATTCGATTTTAAATGGTTTTAATTGTGTTTAAATGATTGTTTAGATCCTAAATATGTTGCCTAAACTCTGTTACATTAGGTTGCACATTAGGAATGGGTTAATGTGGAGTATTGGTTCGATTTTTTGTTTTTATTGAGATTTCCTGATACATAGCTCTGATACATTCTTTCCAGTTCTTTTCAACCTTTAAATTCTTGTTGTTTGATTCAATTATCACTGCTAAATATCCCCACATGCTACATTTTACATTAGCTAAGTTATTTCATTCAATTTCAGGCTTTTGATTATGTATTGAGTTTTTTTGAATATGGATTGGGTTCATTCGAATTAGGCTGTGGGGTTTTTCAATACAACTGAGATATATATAGGTTGAACTAATTTGGGGATTGCTGAGTTTGAACATCTGGTTTCTTGTTTTAATTAAACCTGGAAATGGGTTATGAGTTGAGTTCTTCATTAACCTGAGAGTGAGTTCAGTAGATTGGACTGAATGTTAATTCAAAATCTGGTTTCTTTGTTTGATAACCTGGGAATTAATTGTGTGTTCAGTCCTTGTAAACCTGAAATCAATTATTAGATTGTATTGTCAAACTGAGATTTGAACATCTGATTTTCCTTTGTTTTTAAAACCTGTGATTGTTTCCAGTTTTTCCCTAAATAAGAATAGCTTAATTGATTAGATTGATAACTGAATTCTTCTTCCTGTCGAATTTAATGTTGTTTTCTCCATAACTGATATGGGTGTTAAATTGTGTATTGATTAGTTGTGCTTTCAGTCAATTTAATACCTGAGGTTCAAAATGATAACCTGAGATTTTTCCTCCTCACTTGTTTCCAAAGTTGCTTCTTAATAACCGAGTTTTCCTGTACTTGATTTCAATACTGTCATTCCTTTTAAACTGTTATGGTGTGTTAAACTGTTGCCAAATTGATTTTTATGTATTAACTGATGTGTGGGATATTCTTATCAATTTAAACCTGGGTGTTCCTGTAGCTAACTAGATGATAACCTGAGATTGGTAAAAATGTTTTTGAGTTGGTTTTTAAATCTAGAATTCTAATTGAGGAAACTGAGTTAGTTCCAACCTGAGATTCAATGTTTTAACTGAGTTTTGAATCTCTAATGTTGGACTAAAATGGTGGGTTCATGCCTCACTGCCATGGGGGAAAGGTTAGCTTATAACCTGAGACTAAAATCTGGGTTTGAAGTTTGGGGTTTAAGTCTGATTACTGTTAACTATTTTGGGATCCCCTTGTGAACTAATTACATGTATTCTCTTAAAATATGGACTTGGACATTATTAAACTGATTTTTTGGCATTGTTGGTGTGTTGAGTTCAAACTGAGATTGAAAGGGTTAGGCAAAACTGGAAGTGTTGGACTGTTTTGAACTGTTTGCCACTCACTGTTACATGTTCACATCACTATCACAACACTCTTCACATACACTAGTGTATATTTATGTCACTCTCACTAGCACACACTTGAACACTCTATAGCTCACACTCTCACTAGCACACACTTGAACACTCTATAGCTCACACTCTCACCACACACACTTGAGACTCAACCTCACACACATGTTCCACACCATGTTCACTCAATCTCACACACACACACACATACACATGCACATGAACTTGAGCGTCCCTCTCTACGTACAATGTGTATATTATATGAATTACCATATAGGTTATTTTGTATTCACATAGCCTATTGGAAATTCTAAGTTGTTTTGTATACCACACCAACATGTGATTATCCTATTAGCCTATCTAACTAGTTTAAGATGTGATCTTCCTATATATGTATCCTATATTAGGTTGTATGATATGTGTACATATGTATTGTTTAGATATATAATTGAATATGGTATTGCCTATTGGCATATGGTATAGTCTATTGGCCTATGGCCTATGTTGTGTTGTTTAGCTAGTGAGTCTAGTTTAGACTTGTTTAGTCTTATTAGACTTAGATTAGACTTGTTAACCTAGTGTAGACTAGTTTGACTTAGGTTTGACTCCTAGCATTGACCAGAGTTGACCAAGAGTTGACTTTGGCCTAAATTGACCTAGATTCATGTAGAATGCATTGTAGTGCATGTTATTTACCATTCTGGACTTGTTGTGACTTGTGCTGTTCTAATAGGAGCCAGACAACACTCCTCGAACAGTATATATATTCTTCAGATTCTCAGGTTACAGGCGAGTACATTCTCTGATCATTTCATATCTTGTTTAGGATTATATTCCTGCTTTAGATTACTTTACATGATGCTGACACGTTGGAAACACGGATTAGTACTATATGGATCTGGTTGTGCGATGTTATCCCCTTAGCGGATACATCGGGTATTCGTGTTCGTGTACTTTATCGGGAACATCGTGTACTCCTTGTATTTGTTACATTCGTGTACGAAATGTGTGAATCATGTATAATCATGTTTTCACATGACCTTCGTGTACAATAACATAACGTAGCTGGATCCTTGTGTATTGATTGGGGCGGGGGAGTAGAAGTGGTTATGTATTCAATCCAGTAGATTACTCATGTAAAACCTCTGTAGATTACTCGTGTATAACATCGTGCCGTCTACATAACCATCTTGTGCTCTGAATCACTAGCACTGTTAGTTCTCTATATATTGTAGCTATTTACTTACAGTCTCTCTCTTTTATCATTTTATTCTTCAGATCCTGTATCTTACTCTCTAGCATGTTTATATTTCCTAACCGGTTATGATTTTGTTGAGATGTACTGTACTCGCTCCCGTCCTGACTGGACCTGTTAAAAATTTTACAGTGAATGATGAGGCTCTGGTGTCTATCCCTCTTGGTGCAGCATTAGACATCACGAGTGACTTGGACCTGCTGGCAGTTGATGTTACTTCCATTAGTTTAGGATTGCCTTACTATTTTGGGATGCTGTATTAGACTTGAGATATTCTGAGATGTATTTATTTTAGTCACTTAGCTTTCTGGATTTGTATCTCGGTGATGTTACATTCTTGGTTGTTATCTATCTTTATCTTTCTATCTCATTCCTGTTCTATCCTAGATGTGGTTGAGTTATATTGTGTTATGTCACCTCCATTCGGGGAGTATAACTGTATATTACCCTTATCTGTTAGATGTTATGACCTAGGACAGCGTTCTACCGCCGATACTGTGGCGTAGGCTGGACGTGCCCACGTCACGTGCCCTTATTCTAGGGTGCGGGTCATGACACAAGTTCCTGTATATTTTGGAACTGGGGCATGACAGCTTCTTTTCGAATAAACATCGTAGAAGGATCCTATCATATGATCTTCGATACAATATTTTGGTCGCTGTATCATAAAAGAAGCGAAGAGAACGTCTCTTTATCGAAAAAGCCTCTTTTGGGTCGTCGGGAAGAATCCCATAAACAAATAATCTATAAATATGAATCTCCAATCTTTAGAATCAATACTCGCCATTGCAGAACAACTTTGATGAACTTTTAAACTATTCTTTGTACAAAATAACTTTCGACCAATTACTGTGATCGATTTATGGGTGTTGATTAGAGTAGCAAGTGATGCTGCCAAACCAGCAAGAGCATTTACTTTTGTATTCTCTAATCGAGGAACATATTAGATAAAGAATCAAGAGAAAAAAGCAGCTATCTCAAAAGTCGCTTGATAATATAGAACAAGAACCTCATGTGGAAACTCATATTCTCCTCGGACTGGACTAACTATCAGCTTAGAGTTATAATATACTTCCAAATAGTCTACCCCAACTGTTTAGCCAACTGGATTCCAATAAGTAAAGAATTATACTCTGCAACATGATTGGAAGAACGCTCCATAAGGGAATAGGCACGATGAATAACCAAATTATCAGGGGATGTCAACACTGCCCCCACTCCTGCTACAATGTTGCCCTCGGGACCTATTCTTGATGCTCCATCGAAGAACATTCTCCACATATACTCCTCCAATGTTGTATTGGACTCCAGCACTTCATCGAGAATTTTATCATAAAGTTTTGAATTTTCTGCTATTGAATGAGCAGCTAAAAAATTAGCCAAGGCTTCACCTTTAACTGCTTTTTGAGGTATATAAACCATGCCATTAGAAGATAACAACATTACGCAAGTAGCCAAGCAAGAATTGAGTGTACTTGATTTGGTCATGAGAATCCTAAGAGGGTTGACCCTAGATATAACATGAATAGTTTGTCAGGTTATATAATGACGCGTCTTTTGCGTTACAAAAAGTAAAGCAAGACATTCCTTCTCAACTGGATTATATCTATACTCAACACCGATTATCATACGGCTCAGATAATAAATAGCTTATTCATGTCCTTCATTATTCTATTGAGCTAATAATTCACCATGAGAATGCTCTATTGCACAAACATATAACAAGAACGATTTATGCATGACCGAAGCCACCAATATCGGAGGATTGGTGAGATACTTTTTGATATCATCAAATGCTTGGTAGCATTTTTCATTCCAGACAGAAGAGACTCCCTTCTTTATTAATTAAGTGAAGGGTCGACATCGTCCTGACAAGTTTGAAATGAATCTGTGAATGTAGGCCAACTTGCAGCTCTTTAATATTATTTGGCGCGTGCATTTCCAAGATAGCTTTGACTTTGTCGGGATCAATATGTGTCCCTTCAAAGTTATAACAAATAACAAAAATTTGCCACTAGATACTCCCAATACTGACTTCGTAGGATTCAGAGTTTAACACATCTTATATACTCTTTAATAAGCTCAAGAAGAGAATGTTTATCTTCCTCAGATAAACTTTTTCTGATGAATATTTGTTTACGCGATTCTGATTCACCTAAATTAATTTGAACAACTTCATCTTCGGTATGAGGCTCTCGTTGTTCAAATCGCATTTCCTATTAGATTTCAAGTTGTTGAGCCCAAAGATCAACTTCAAAAGTTCATTAGAAATATCATCATCATCCATTTGGACGACGGATACCATATAGGCTGAGTAGACATCTCTAAATAATGCTCCCATGCTTTGATCTGATTCCCATGCTGAAGAATCAGAAGAATCAGAATGCGTCTCACTTACTTCTTCATATGAGATTTCTAGTGAGGCTGGAGGAGTCACATATCCTAATTGAGAACGTGTATGATGGTAATAATCTTGTGGTTTTCCTTCTGGAGTAGGAATGCGCAGCGGTAAATATCGACCATTTCCAAAGTTGAGACCTTATTGACTATTTAAATCATAACCCATTCTTTGAATAATGTTCTTTGCTTGAGGAGTGTACCGATAAAGCTGCATTCTACCCGTATCTGGTTCAGGATCTTCTATTGAAGCCTCTTTGGGAACTTCGGCTTATCCAAAAATGATGAATGTATCCCCAATCCACCTGGCCTGTACTTCGAAGTATGAATCTCTATATGAGAGACATGGTGTAGTGCTTCTAGAAGAAAGAGATACATGTGTAGATATCTTCGTATTCGTTGTAAGTGATCACAAAGAACCTACAGTCATAGAAACAGCAGAATAATCAAAAATAAAACCTCTATCTTTAGGTATATACATGATTTCTTCTTTCGAAAAAATATCGTCGGGAAGTTTGATATATGGGAGTTTATTTACAATTCCTACCTTTGCAACAATCGCAGCATGATTCTGATCGATCACCAGGGGTTCGTCTGACTGAACTAAATACTTGCTTCGATGAAGGTCCACCATGAACAATTCTTCTTTCTTAGTTCTCAGGTCAATCACCAGAGTCTCCCCTTTTTTTTCAGATCAATTACTAGAGGTTTCTACTTCTTGATATTTCTTTTGTCCTTGGGTACATTAATAACAAAAAGTTGACTACCCCTTTTATGATCTTCATGTGAAGTTCTGATAGGGTCCTTCCATAAAGGGACTTTCAGATATACAACCAAGGGTTCTTCAACTGGTTTCTTCCACACGGGGCATTTCAGATATATGGCCAAAGGTTCTTCAGTGGATGCTTCTTTCGGCTCACTGCTAATGTCCTACTTCTTATCTATTAATAGATGTGATGGTTCATCGTCAGATGGCCTCTGTTCTAAAGGTTTATAAAGCAGTGCATCAAAAAAATATACTTTGACCCCTTTAAAAGGATCGACATCTGCGAATTCTGTACGGACCACCCCCTCTTTATTGACATATTTAAAATACTGGTGAAGAGTGTATGGTATAAGAAGATTTTCATGTATCCAGGTTCGTCCCAACAAGACATTGTAGGATACATTGGCGTCGATGACATAACAGGTGACCTCCGTTCTGAGATTACCAATCTGATATTTGAGATGGATCTTTCCCAAAGGATGGCATCGTCTGGCATTGAAGCCTTGATGGTGGTAGAGGTAGCTGACAACTTATGCATTGGGATCTCCAATATCTAAAGCAGATTTTGAAGAATAATACTAACTGATGTGCCGGGATCTTTATGGATGCGGGCCACCTTACAATGCCCGACATATCCTGTGTAATACAAGGGTCTATTATATCGGTTGTTCTTCAACAACATGTATTCCTGTGTAAAAGTGATGCTGGACATTTTCTCTTACATACTATGACATTGAGAACAAGTCATAGGATCATCATCGGGTTCCACAATTTGGGATAAATACGAGTCTGCATGTTGCAATGCTTCACTTAATGCATCTTATGTTTCTTTAGAGAGACGATATAGCTCAACTATAGATAATCGAGCTGGAGTATTGGCAAGACAAGTTTGTATTGAAATTAGAGGGCTTGCCAAATCCAAGAGGATTAGATTTCTTTAAGGATTTGTCAAATCTCACTTCTTTTAGTTTTTTTTCCTCCTAAAGGACTTGATTCAGATGTAGTTGGAGAAGTAGATGTATTGGAAGTAGGGATGGTAGGAAGGGGATTACCATCTTGCTCATGATTGAAAACACGTAAGTATGTCTTTTCGGACCTAGTCTCTTCGACTGGAGCTTCATTGATCATATTGCATGGGTTGCTCTTCTTCTTCTTCTTTCCCTGGGAGTTGGAAGTAGAAGAAGTAGGTTTTGAGCCTATATCTTGGAGAAGATCAGGAAGGATCCACATAACCTCACCACGTGGACTAGTGAGTGGTACAAGTCCGGTTATTTGCTAAAAAATCGGAGGAAGATTGACTTGTAACATTGCCTTTGGAATCAGTATGGCACCATCTTAAATTTTAACCGCAGGTAAATTTCCAAACTAGAGAAAAACAAGACTTGTAGATACTTGCTTCTCATCGTTATGAAATATAATGGCTATGTAATCCAATAATTGTTAAACATGATTCTTCAATATGGTGCAATCCTTTATAGGATAATGTACATATTGATGATAGAAACAATATTTTGGATCATTAGTCTGTCCTACTTCATCAGACAAGCGAGGGGGATGTAACTGCAATTTATTGCCCTTCATAAGTACATAAAAAATGTCCAACATAAGAGCTTCATTAAATGTGTATTACTTGGACTTCGGAGTAGTTGGAGCTTTTTGTTTGGGCTGGGAAGTCACAGTAGAAACATCCACATTAAAGAATTCATTTCCTTTATTTTTCCCAGAAGTATTATTATTCTGGGAGCGCTTCCTTTTGTTTTTAGGCGATTTGAGTCTGATCAAATGTAAAACTTGTACGGACTCTTCAGCCTTTTTAGCAACATCAATGAAGGTTGGCCAATCATTATAGTCTCCAGGTCCAATACAAAATTTGATCGTAGGTAAGAAGCTACCTCTACAAGTATCGATCAATACTGATTGAGGAGTACTAGGATGCAACTTCATCGATAGTCTCCTGAATCGTTCAATAAATTTATGAGCTGGCTCTTTATCATCCTGCTTTGTTGCAATAAATTTTAACATGGAGACATCCTATGTCCCTTCGAAGAACCTAGTAAGGAACAAATTTTCCAAAACCTTTGAAGGTTTTAATCTAGTAATCCGAAATACTACAAAATCATTCGAAAGCTACTTCTTTCAGAGTACTGATAAACAATTTAGACCAAAATGCATCATTCTTTGGTATATGAAAAGTCTGGGAGTAAAAGTATGTCAAATGCGATCGTGGTGAACTAGTTCCGTCATAGAGAATCAGTGATTGAGATTTGTATTTTGAAGGAAAAACCACATCGTCCCATTCTGAGGGATAAGTGCGTAACATTCCCATATTGTGGAGCTCCTCTTTTGACTTCATACAATCCAACTGAGCATTTATGACTCGAATAGCTTCTAGAGTATCAATTGTTGATATAAAGAACTCAACTGTATGATAACTGGTTGTGACTGTTGCATGGCTGGCATAGGAGCATTCTCAACTATTGTTGGTGAACTGGGGTCTAAAGATATTTTAGTCGCATCTTGATCGGCAGGGGGTATAGTAGGCAGATGAGATTGATGCATGGCTGTTTGCATGTTTATTATTGCTTACATCTGCTGCATCATTGTCATAACACTTAGTAGCATGTTCTCAAGATTATCAATTCTCTGTTGATTATTACAACCTACTTCTTCATTACCCGTTGCATACCCAAATATTGTATGTAGACTGCTAGATGGAAAAGTATGCAAGGAAGCAATACTAGAATTAGTATTTCTCAACCCTGACTATGAAATCTCATTATCTCCTGGTTCACCAGAAATACTTCTTTTTGAAGTCCGAAGTGCTCTATCATCGGATTGGGACGTAGAATGATCAAAGACTGGGAACTGCTACTCCCAGTCGTAAGAACAACATCATCTTGTCCTAGAACTTAAAGCATGCCAGAAGAGTGTCTGGATCAGGAATGAGTTCCTTAATAAACACCCTTTGGTGAAAAGGCTCTTTGATCACCTCTGTATGAAGAGGATGACGATATCTGATCATCTCTTTGGCTTGATGTTGCGTAAACCGAGGCCATCTGTAACTCATCTTCATTATCAGAAAGTTGTCATCCAAGATATGACAAATCTGATAAATTTAGTTGTAATCTTTGAAAAATAAATTGTCTAGTTGAATGATCAACTTCTTTCGAGCAACATCCATTGGTAATAATCTTTGCACATGAATGTCTTTGAGGAGACACAAATGTGTTTGATTCCATCTCCTTTGATTTATGTTTGTGACGAAGCATATCACGCAGATAAATAGAAGGATCAATGACCTACATTCCCTTCTATTGCGCTTGGACATGATCCGTGCATGAAAATATTGGTTTAGGAACTTGCTGACCAAATTTATGTACTTGGGAAGTGTGATGCCCCAGTCACAATATACGTAGCACTAGGCATATGAAATATGCTAGTTGCATGCGTACGAAGAACACTCCAATATGTTGAATCCTCGTACACAAACATAAGCTATAAATAATAAATCACAGGCCAATCACAGATAATCTACATCTCATCCGCAAAATACAAAAGATAAATAATATTCCAGATAAAATAAAATAAAAGAGTCAAAGATATTGCCAGTGGCAACAAACTATTACCAAAGAGCTATAAAAAATAGTCTGAGATAACTCGAGTTCGACCTCCTAAAATAAAATAAAATAAAAATAACATTAAAGATGTCCACTACAAATACCAAGTCATGACTAATGATCTAAATCTCGCGAGGTGAGACCTCATCGATTGTGAAAGATGGATCCAGTGCAGGGTCATACTCCTGGGAAAAGTCTTGGTCGTCTAAGCCTGGAGAGTACACCAGGTCATCAGATGGACGTAACAAGATACAAGAATCGATATGCCATATAAACTGTGTAATAATAAGATAAATGATGCATGCAATAGGGTGCCTAACCATTCTATTGTGAATATGTAGTTAAGAACAAACCTTCAATGAATAGGCACTTTAGCGACATTAGGATTGCTATGCCCCCCTCATTGGGCATCTTGGACCTCAAAGCATGACATTCCCCGAACATCAGAGGCCAGCATGATCAGGAAACATGGGGTATCAGTACCGTATCTCCAATGGGGCATGCGTTAATAAATGGAAGTACATACTTGGCCCTTACGCTAAGGAACTATTCTTCCCACCCAATACCTATCTATGTCATCTCTATAACATACATAAACCTCTAATAACTGCCAAGTCTACTAATCATGCAATCCTATTGTCAGTTACATCCTAACCGTCGCTCGTCTCGTATGTATCGATGGCTAGCCGACTACGAGAGTTCGTGTCCTACATGTGACTCACGACTCGTGATAAAGCATGTATCAAGGCCATATGAGATATACCAATACCTTATTTCAGTGGGTGGTCATCTAATACTAAGTCACTATGCATAAAAATAAAGAAAAGCCATAAAATGACTAATGTAGTCGCTCGTACCCAAGTATGACTTGGATGTTCAATGTGATAGAAATGGGTAGTTTATAATAAACTAACTAAAATAATAAAATAAAAGAGCAATAAATTAACAGAATATATGAGTAAGGTATCTTGCCTAGAAGTGGTGTGCAAATGATAATATCTAGCAACTCAAATCAAGAGCAATATAATTCAACTCCCACAAACCGCGTCCTCGGATGTTGAAATAAATATCACGAACGTTTTTGATATAAAAAAATTTCTAAACTCTCCTACCCATATGTCCAATTCTGGACATTGGTGCAAAATCGTAATTTTGGGCCAAATCAGTGTCCGTCGTTGGACCATCTTTGCAATAAAAATTATGCCGATACCTATGGTCTCTAAAGTTATCAAATTATGTGTCTACGAATTTGGTTTGACGATAAAAACTCAACCGTATGTCCCAAGTCGTATTCTGGTGAGCAGTACACAAATTCGTGTGTTGGATCAGATTACGGGCCCACCAAAATAGCAATCCCGTCTACCTTCTCAGAATTAGACCAAACTTGATTCACAGGACCAAAAAAATGGCATGAGTCTAGTAGAGCAAGTTTTGTCTCGAGATGACAAACATGCACGAAGTTATAGGCTAGTTTACAAAGGGGCCGATACGGGGTATCTCGACCGATATGCATCGATTTCGTCACCGAAGTCGATATGCACCTTTCAATGCTTTCGATTCGCAACCACATCGCCCAATTTGTTGGGACACATGTTGTATCAGAAAATTTTCTAATATTTTGAAAATAGTTTTTGTCAATTTTGGAAAACGAATTTCTTGGTGTACGGTCGACGAAATTAAATTATATAAAATAGGTTTTGAAGCCCTATATGATGTCTAGGACTATCTTCTGATAGATTTATGAAATTCCTACTATTTGGTTCAAAATCTGTCTCCAAATTAGGGTACTAGACTAATTTTTTATTCTGTTTTCAAACACCTTTTGCTCAATTTTGTATCGATTTCTCGGACAGGTCGTGCGACTACACTTAAACCTATTTACTGTAGTTTGAATGCGTATAGGTTGACTACAAATCAGATTTATCGGTTCAAAATTTGGCTGAACGACGAGGAAGAAATGAGACATGGAATAAGAGTACCTGGATTGTTGCTCTGCTATTGCTACTATTGCTTACGGCTTCAGTCGCACCGCTGCTGCTGGCCGTACGGAGCGACAACGCCAGCTAGAGTCTGACATCAAGTGGAGGCATGCGAGGATCGTGGGGGTGCCCTTTAGGGTTATGGTTTAGGTACCGAGAGTTTTGGTGATCGATCTAAGAAGAATAAACTTAAAACATTTTAAAATATCCACATATATGTAACACATAAATTTTGAATCCTAATCTAACTTAAACTTGATTTATTTTACTGAAAGTTAGATTAGGAGAATTTGGTAAGGATTTGGATGCAACATGTTTGACTGATTTGGTGAATTGAAATTAAAAAAAACCAAAGTTCTGTGTTAGTGAGACAGGGGTTGGGCAAAAGGGGAAAGAGGAACAGTGCTAACTGTTCATTTTTTCCCTTATATATATATATATATATATATATTATATATATATTAAATAGAACCCCCCCCCCAATTTATTAAAAAGTAAAGCGCAAAATGCCGAAGCCTATACAAGTATGCTTAAGAAATACAGCCGAGCAATACACCGGGGACAAGCTCCCACGCAGCGACAATACATATATATATATATATATATTATATATATATATTTTTTTATATATTATATATATATATATATATATATATATATATATATATTAGGGAACAAAAGGAACTTTATTGATGTATCAGGCGCAAAATGCCGAAGCCTATACAAGTAAACGCGCCAAGCGCGAAAGAAAACCAAAAGACCGAAACCAAAAGAGACCGGGAGCAACCAAAAAGCTCGCCGGTTGTAATAGGACAACGCCATCCAAAAACTTTCCGGGGCGTGCGAGCAGCGTTTGCTGATCCGGAGACACTGCTAGAGGGCTTCCCTGAATAGATGTAGGGGGGGTGTATTGGTGACCTTCGGTGGCTGCGACGATCTGATGCCCAGTAGAGGAGCCCCAGCTGGGAAGGAAAAATTTTAAAGCTCCTGGTATGGAGAACCTGGCCGTAGTGATGAGAAAGGTTGGACCACAACTGAGTGGTGAGACCGCCGGCGAGTAGGATGTATTTTGTTTTTTCTGATTGGTGTAGAGTACAGCAATGGCACTTGGACGCCAGGCTGTAGCCGATGGAGGTGAGGGAGTCATCGGTGGGTAGCTTCCGGCAGTAGGCTTTCCAGATGAGGATCGACCATTTGTTAGGGATGCAGGGGTGCCAAAAAGGAGCGATCAACGGTGATGGTGAGTAAGTGCCTCTCGCCGCCGTCCTGGAAGAGGCCATTGTTAAGGTTCTATCGGGTGTGGGGGACCAAATCAGGGTGTCGGGGGTCTCGTTGATGAAGGGTTCAGTGAGGTAGCAGCCGTGGAGGATACGGCGCCAGGACAATGAGGATCGATTGTTGGCGACGGCGGTCACGGGGTAAGAATGTTGGAAATATCTGGCCTTCATGAACCTAGTCCAAATGGAGTTGTTCGTTCGAAGCTTCCACCACAACTTCATTGAGCAGGCGTCGATGATGTGCGCTAATCTGGTAAAGCCAAGTCAGCCCGTATCGGTAGGTTTGGCTATAGTGTCCCAGCTGGTCCAGTGGTGCTTGTCCTTGTCGTCGAGATGTCCCCAGAAGAAGTTGGCGAAGAGGGTCTCGACCGAGGAAAGGACCTTCTTGGGGGGGAGCACACAGCCAGGTTATAGATGGAGATGGAGGATAGGACATGCTTGATAAGGATCATCTTGTCTCCTGGAAAAAGGGTCGTGTTGTGTCGTCCCTCGATTTTTCTTTTGATTTTGTTCACCAGACCCTCGAAGATGCTCGAGTTCGATTTCCCGTTCACCATCGGTATCCCAGGTAGGAGAACGGCGGGTAGGCGGAGGAGAAGGAGGTCAGGTTGGCGAGTGTGGTCGAGTGGCTGCGGAAGGCTTTGTGGTGGGTGTAGATGACGCTTTTGTCAGCGTTAGTGCGTTGGTCTGAGCATCTGGTAAAATAAAAAATGAAAATAAAAATTCTAAAATACCTAAAATTTTAAATAACCATTTAAAAAAATATTTCATTATTCATTTGTAAAATAATGCCAATCAAAATGTACCAAGTCGAGAATGTTATTATACTAATATAATTAAGATCGTAATTAATACCAACCTATTTATCTAATTAAAAATAAGGAAATTTACATTAAATAAATTTATAAAAATAAAAATAAGGGGGTTTACATTCTACCAAACTTATAAGAATTTTGTCATCAAAATTAAAATAAGTCTTAATATTAAAGAATAACGAGATTAACTATGAAGGGAGCGTAAGTATGTCAAATTGTAACTTGTTTGAACATGTGGGGGTAGTTATAAAAGGAATCCAAATTGATGCCACTTACTATAAGATAGGGTATTCTTAGTTCAAGACCCTACCCAACTTATAGTATTGAGTTAGCCGTAAAAATTGCCATTACCAGACTTTTGGAAGGACAATTTATAAGGAGAGGTATGAGATTATTGGGCACTTCTAACAACAGTCACGGATCATAAAGGAAGCCAGATATTGCCATGGCAATCTTGGTCAATAACTTTTATTACAATTTAACATCGTTCTTATAGGGGTCTTGCTTCAACAAGATAGCAGGTATCTCTTGTTCGAATGTAACTAAAACGTGTTAGTTCAGGGGTTCTTCATTCCTTTCCTACCATGGATAACTAAGTGCATCAAACCTTGCTATAGAATTAGATTTGAAGACAAGGCATGATGTGGTAGGCATTTGGAATCTTTAAATCATAATGACTAGTGTGTGCGGTTTGGTGTTTGGTGCTTGCGTAGGAGGTATGTACTTGCTTGAGTGGAATGAAGATGTCATAGGTGTGATGCATCTTGCATGGATAGTGGGTATTCAGTTTATTTAAGGGAATATATCGAATTTGCATGATTAAAATCCAATAGAACAAAATTGGGCATATAAAATCTCATACCTATAGTGTAATTGAAATGAAACACAAGGTGTGTTTGTATGGTACATGTATGTCATGTGTTGATTGGCTCGTCAAGTTCATGAGTGTGAAATTTGTTGGAAGGAAAAGGCTAGTTGTTGTGCTCCAAATGTCAAAGTCACGGTACGGGTTATGAAATGATACGCGTAAAAGTGGACTCTATAAACCACTAATTTATTAGCCCAGTTGGAACCAATATATCCCAATCCCTCACTAATTCAAGGAAGCCCTATGTTCTTAGAGAGGCTTACAATCTATGCACTTCAGGGATTCCATTCTAGAAATTAAAGCTAAGACACGATTCTATGATAGAACGAAATTTAAAAAATAACGGTCGTGATCTTTGCACCGTGTTTATTAGAATAACCGCATGATAAAATAGAAACGACGTGCAATATGAAAGAAATGTCAAGTACGGAGCTTGTACCATAATTTTGAGCAATTGGAAGAAATGGTTGTATATGTCATCTTTGCACTCCCAAGTTTTGGCGAGTGTTACATTAATGACACATGAATCGAGAGGTTGCGTGTTTAACAAATCTTATGGCCTATACAAGTTTTAGTCAGTGACATCGACTTTTATGGTCCGTCGAGAAATACCTTGGATGATAATTCCTTCATTTTCTGCATGTAACGGCTTACTCGTCCACTATTGTAAGGCTTACTAATGGTGTCCAAAGTAGTACTTCGCAAAACTATCGATAGCTAATAAATCCAAATATTTATAGAAATGACAAGTCAACTATATTAAGTAGGATAACTAAGCTATTAAGGGTGTTGCTCTAATACGAAATTATGTCTTAAATAATGTCGTATCTAGGAAAATTATCGATTGTGCTCCTACTTCCGAGATGATCATATATGTGATTGCTCTATGTTTTTGCTGAGGTTCTGTAAATTGTCTAATCGGCCTGCACCGGGTTATTCTAGCTGGTACTAAGGGTTGGTTAATCTCAAGATTAATCAAGGTTAGGATCAAACAAACATAAAATAATTAAAATATTTTTTAGAACGATATGAAGACAAGCGGGATGCATAGGATGTAGTTAAGATAGAATCATAGAACCATATACCTCCATAATCACGTTAATCGAAGTTTGCACTGTCAGCACACATCTGGCTATAAAACATTGAATTCGTAAATTAATGGATGGCTATAGTTTATGTCTGCCCTGCCAGTCAATATAGGTTATCGAACTTATCTTTGGCTTAAATCCATGTAATGTTTTAGAATTAGATTTTTACAAAAATACAGGAGAAGTGACCAACATGCATAAGATATGGTTCAAGTAGGATTCGAGAAACATATATAGATATGATGTCGTTATATGAAGTCCTACTTCACCAGTATTTCTCTGGCTACAAAAACTGTGATTCCGTATTACAAGGATAAATATAATTTCTTAGACCAATCCATGGGACATTTTTTTTCAATATGACAAAAGGAATCGAGAGGAATCACTCGAGAAGTTAACATATAAGAGGTTTAGTCTATCCTAGGAATGGTGGTAAAACATAATCAAAATATATCTTTACTCATAAACATTTCCAATATAAGGCAACTGTGGATCATCCAATATGCTTAAATGTTACTACTTATAAGTATCCTTGTTGGACTTAGGACACTCAGTGGCCCTAAGACAAGCCTAACCTAGTACTTATTCTGGGGCATGTTAGCAACTACTATACTCCTATACTCACAATCGCTTAACCAAAAGATTTCATCTATAGAATTCCTAATACACTTATTCCTAATTTATAGGTAGCACGACCTACTTCTCATCTTTTCTCAGGGTAAATTTCAAGAAACAAGTTCTCATAAATCATCGAAGAAATCAGTGAAAGGATCAAATTATCGAAAGAAGAGAATATTCATAATCCTCGAATTCATAGAATGTGGCAATATCTGAAGGGTGACGGAATGTTGGTCATTGTATAATGCAAAGAATTATTTAGGTTTTATGGTAAATCAAGAACATAGTTTCTTGAGAAAAGATTGTATACTAGATCTGAGGTCGTCGTATGATCGGAGAATTTACTCTAATCATTCACAATTATCAAAAAATTAGAAAGCAATCACAAAGGATATATGTTTCGGGAAAGGGAAGACATGCTTCACAGTAATAGAAGACATGCTTCTCCCGAGCCCGATATGGTCATGCTCCCTGCTGTTGTGAGGTAGGTTGTGTCTATGTACAATCTTTGGCTTGGTAATAATTAGAACCACAAATCATACGCTATCCAATCTTCAACGATAATCCTTCGAAATGTGACCCTTTCTATGGCAGAAGCAACATGTAGGAAGCTCCTTATCTGCATATAGTGATGCTCAATGGTATGGTTGTTGTACTTCATGATGTCTATTCGACCCATTTTGAGTCACTCTAGCAGGTACTAGGGCTGCTGGGGGCAGATAGAGACCGGTTCAGGGCTACTATTACAATATTCCTCGTAATCTCATTTTATTGCAGCTGTACTTGCAATAACGCAAGCAAGAACCTTTCCACCGAAGCCTCATTAGCATAAGAAAAATGGCAGTTGTAGTGGAAACTGTAGAGGAGGTGAAATTTGTTCTTCCTAGGGAGCAGGGATCTATTGGTCAGGATATCCTATATGGGACACAAAGCTTGAGGGTACAGCTGGGTATGTGGGGTCCTCTGATCTGATTGAGACACATGACCTTGTTGAAGAGACGTGTTAAGGGTCATTGTTGGAGGCTGCAAGAGAACTTGCTCCTCTTGGGTTGTCCAGTCTTCAGAGGTGATGGTAAGAGGGGCAACGTGACTGCTACTGGAATTCATCATAATGGCATGAAGGTAAGAGCAACGTTAGAACAAATTTAAAGTAAGAGGGAGTTCAAGAAATCAATTGAGAGTTGGAAAAGGTTGAAACCAAAGGATGAAAATAGTCGATAGGGATGAGATACTATTTCCTAATCCTATATGCAGGCTTGTTTTATACAGTCATGTAACCAAATAATATTTTTGTAGACCTGTATGGGCTACCACAAAAACATGTAACGCCCTTGTCCTAATATACGTAGGACTAGGCATACGAAACATGCCAGCTACATTCGTACAAAGAATACTCTAATATATGGAATCCTTGTACACATGCATAAGCTGTAAGTTATGAATCACAGGCCAATCACAGATAAACTATCTCATCCATAGACCACACTAGATAAACATTATTCAGATAAAATAAAATAAAAGACTCAAAGATATTGTCGGGTGGAAAAATTCTACTACCAAACAGCTGTGAAAAATAGTCTGAGATAATTGGAGTTTAGCCTCCTAAAATAAAATAAAAAAATATAAAAGATGTCCACTACAAGTAGCAAGTCATAACTAATAATTTAGATCTCGGCATGTGAGACATCATTGACTGTGAAAGATGGATCCAGTGTAGAGACGTACTCATGGGGAAAGTATTTTAGTCGTCTAAGATTCGAGAGATCACTAAGTCCTCAGAGGGATTTAACAAGATATAAGAAAAAAATATGCCATATAAACTCTGTAATAATAATATAAAGGTTGCATGCAATAGGGTGCCTAACCATTCTACCGTATATATGCAGTTAAGAAAAAACCTTCAACGCATGGGCGCTCTGGCTACATTGGGATTGGTATGGCCCCCCTCATTGGTCACCAAGGACCTCAAAGCATGACATTTCCCGAACATCAAAGGCTAGTAAGATAAAGAAATAGGAGATATCCGGACCGTATCTCCAAAGGAGCTTCCATTAATAAAGGAAAGTGCATAGTTGGCCCATACGCCAAGGCACTGTTCTTCCCACCCAATGCCTATCTATGTCATCTCCATAACATACATAAACCTCTAATAACTGCCAAGTCCACTAATCAAGCAATCTTATTGGCAGTTATATCCTAACCGCTGCACGTCTCATACGTATCGATGGCCAACCGACTACGCGAGTCAGTGTCCTACTTATGAATCACAATTTATGATAAAACATGTGTCAAGGCCATATGAGACATACCAATACCTCATTTCAGTGGGTGGTCATCTAGTACTAAGTCACTATGCATAAAAATAAAAATAAAGTATGAAAGGATTAATACAGTCGCTTGTACCCAAGCATGACTTGGATGGTCACTGCGATAGAAACAAGTAATATATAATAAAATTGAATAAAGATAACACAATAAAAGAGCAATAAATAAATATAATATATTGGTAAGGTATCTTGCCTAGAGGTGGTGTGCAAATGACAATATCCATCAACTCAGATCAAGAGCAATGTAAGTCAACTCCCGTAAACATCCTCGGATACTGAAATAAATATAATAAATATTTTTGGTATACAAGAAATATCTAAATCGCCTACCCATAAGTCCAATTCAGGACATAGGAGCAAAATCTAATTTTGGGCCAAATCGGTGTCCGTCGTTAGACCCTCTTTGCACTAAAAAGTGTGTCAATACCAACGGTCTCTAAAGTCATCATATTATACGTCTACGGGTCTGGTTTGATGATAGAAACTCAACTATATATCCTAGGTAGGATTCTGGTGAGTCGTACAAAAATTTGTCTGTTGGATCGGTTCGTAGGCCCACGAAAATAGTGTTCCGGTCGACCTTATCAGAATTGGACCAAACATGGCTCACATGAGCAAAAAAATGACATGAGTCCAGTTGCACAAGTTATGTCTCGAGATGATGAACATGCATGAAGTTATAGGCTAGTTTGAAATTGAGCCGATACGGGGTATCTCGACCGATACGCCTCGATTTTTTACGCACACAAAGCGAAATCGAGTTCCATCGAATTCCACACGTCCATGAATTCCATATGCACCTTTCGATGCTTTTGCTTTATGACCATGTTGCCAAGTTTGTCGGAGCGCATGCCGTATAGAGAAATTTCCTAAATTTTCTACTGTTTTAAAAATAGTTTTTGTCAATTTTGGAAAATGAATTTCTCGACGTACGGTCGACGAAATTAAATTCTCTAAGAAGGATTTTGAAGCCCTATATGTTTTCTGACTATCTTCAGATAGATTTCTAAAATTCCTAACGTTTGGTTCAAAATCTATCTTCCAAATTAGGATATTGGACTAATCTTCTGTTCTATTTCTGAACAACTTTTGCTCGATTTTGTGTTGATATCTCAAACAGGTTGTGCGACTACACTTAAACCTACTTACTAGGGTTTGAAGGCGTATAGTTTGAATATAAATTAGATTTTTTGGTTCAAAAAATTGTCGAACGACGAAGGAGAAACGAGACATGGAATAAGATTACCTGTGTTGCTTCTCTGTTATTGCTACTGTTGCTTGCGACTTCAGTCACATCTCTGTTGCTGGCCGTACAGAGCGACGACGCTAGACAGAATATGACGTCGAGTGGCAACATGCGAAGGATCATGGGGGTGCGCTCTATGGTTAGGGTTTAAGTACTGGAAGTTTTGGTGATCGATTAAAGAAGAATAAACTTTAAATTTTTCAAAATATCCATAATATGTGTGTGCGTGTGTGTGTGCGTGTATCAATAAATATATACATATATGCACATAAAAAATAAAAATAAAAAATCTAAAATCCCATAAATTTATAATAAGCATTTTAAAAATAATTTCATTATTCATTTATAAAATAATGCCCATCAAAATATAGCAAGTAGAGAATATTGTTATACTAATATAATTAAGATTGTAATTAATACCAAGCTATTTATTTAATTAAACATAATGAAATTTACATTAAATAAAAATAAAAAAATAATAGGGGGGTTAGAGGAAGACCCAGTACTTAGGTTTTAAGTAGTTCTTTCATGTAAAATCATTTCGTGCACATTGGGAAGCAATGCACATGAGTTCACATCATATGGAGAAGACTCGCATGGATGACTAGGACACATAGATCTCAATTTATACAAATTGCCATCATCTGCATGCATGACACGAAGAGGTGCTTGGCTTGGAGCCTTTTCTTGACACATGCAGTTGGTCGAAAAAGAAAGTCTGTGGAAGACATATTTTTTCTCTTCAGTTATGCGTCTAGGGTTCTATACTGAGGCAAGATTTCTCTCTTGGCTGATCAAATATGGGATAGAAATTCCAACATTCAAATCTTTGGCATCGCAGTATTTTTATCTACCAAAATTCAAATGTTTTTTCATTCTTTTTCCCAACCTTGGCACAAGTATTCTTGTCTTAGTTGAAAGCTTTAGATGCATGATGCTTATGTGCCTTCATGGCATTCTTCTTCTTACAGGAAGTAAAGGGTTTAGTTGATGGTTTGTTGGTAAAACCTTTCTTAGAAGTATAGTAAGCTTTATGTATCTCAATAAAAGAATGTTCCTTAGTAGCGGTTATGGCTAACAGTGAGTTATGCACCACCGAGTTATTATTTTGGCCAGCATTTGCCGCAACCTTCTTTTTATCATCAGGGGTATTGGGAAGAGCAGAGAGAGACTTGGAATCCAAGTTTTACGAGCACGCTTGGCTTTCTGTCCCATTGCAGCCAGAGCAGAGTCTTTGTTCGACAATATTGCTTCGTATGCTTGTTGGGGCGATGAAAGTTAAGACTACTTCGGCTCCTTTACTCCATTGACAATCTGATACAAAAGTGGATGAAGCTTGTTTGTTGATGATCTCTTGACAACTAGAGGAACTCTATCACTGAAATCTCTCTCTAGAAGTTTCTATCAAAGATGTAGCATATATAGCCTTTCTATGGCTATCTTGTGAAGGGAAGATACTATCCTCTATTTAAAGCTTTTCTTTACTAGATCAGCCATACATGTATATACAGAAAATACACTGTCTTCTGTTTCAGAGGCGCATGGATATGAATACATGTGCCTTAAGAGTTAGTGGTAAGTGAACGTGTTCGACAATCACGTATAGCTCGCTACGGGTTTTGAGACGTATTGCATGAAATACTGCCATGTCAGCACACGATTTCTTTACCATAGGTTAACTATGTGTCAAATAATTTTAGACACATAGTATTTAACTACTTACTACAGATCATATCTCTTCAACATCTTAGAAGTATCCACATGATACAATTACAGTTGTAGAAGTAATAATGACAATGTCGTAACCACTGACATTCTTCTCAGAATCTGTGAACTGTATGTTGCCCAAGGTTCATCACCTTTTTTATATATTATATATATATATATATATTATATATATATATATATATATATATATTATATATATATTATATATATATATATAATTTTAATTAGTATATATGGATACAGGTATTTATATATATCAGTATTACATTAAAAAAAATATATGTATTACATTTTAAGAAATGTATAGGAATCTATATAAAAACATGTATATACTTTTTATTATAAATTTTTTGTATTATATATATATATATATATATATATATATATATATATATATATATATATATATATATATATATTCATAAATATATATATATATATATATATATATATATATATATATATATATATATATATATATATATTCCTGCACGTGCGTGCTTAGTTAAATCGTGTGTCTCCCCGCACACAATTTTTAGCCGGTTGTCATATCATTTCGGACTCTTCGTGCGAATATTATCCGCACTGGCTTTATCATCATAGCCGTATACACACGCCTAGCGCGCTCCAGAGCTCCATGAGACGGCCGACGCCTTTCGACGCCCGAAAGTCAATGCCTCACTTTGCCCACGACGACAAAGGCGCCCCCGACGTCTTTATGACGACTACGACAGGCGACGCTGTCCAGCCTCCCATTATATGCACGCAATGCTCTTATGCCGTCTTCATGACGGCCTTACGGCACCGTACGATGGGCCACATGGTCGACCGTCATTTATATCCGTGGTAGAATGATGTCGATCCTCGACCGTCCGTACAGCATCCTAGCCATTGAGTTTTCATGCACGGGCGCTGTTACGTCCCGCTCCCAGTATACATCGGTAGAGTAAGAAATACATCCCCAGGCTACACGTCGTATACCGCGATTGTCGCCCATAAAGAATAGGATAGGGTACAAGAAATGAAATATCATACTACGCACTTCATAGTCCCTTACCATAATTCGTTACAATATGTATACAATCATTGCTCGTGCATAATACAAAATATTACAAAAGACTTTCTTAAAGATTTACATAGTCAACTCCTATTGTAAAACGCCCATAATTCTGAAAGTACTAGAGGCTTAGTCCTCCACCTTGTCAACATCATATGACTGGAGCATCTCGCCTGAAGTGTCCATTTTTTCTAGTAAATAAAACTAGGTCCTTAGAAGGACAGGAAGTCCTTGTAGAAGCATGAAAAAAGTGTAGTAGTTATAAAATCGCAGAAGACATCAATTATTCATAAGATTTACAGAAGCGCATGATATACCATGATTGATGTGCAAATCAAAACACATAAGTGCATAAATAATTTTTTTATTAAAATCATGTTTACAAAAGATCTATTACAGACTCTTCATGGTTATATAGCCTAAAACCTAAAGCACAGCCTACAAGTGAACAGTCTTCAAAAAGCACAGTCCCCACAAAGCACAGCAGCGTTAGTGTGAATCACTTCCTCGTCAGATCGAACCATTTTTTAGTCAGACATGGAGGAAACCCAATATGGCTAATGAAGCATCTATTGGCCCGACCAACAACGGAGCTCCTGTGTGACTCTCCTAGAGTAACTTGTGGCTCTTCTAGCCTAACAGGATGTGCAGTCACCCCACTCAAATATGGCTAATGAAGCCATTATTGAGCATTGTAGAGCACAACATGTAGCTCTTCGGATTGACAATAAATTCAAACTCGGTAGCTTGGACCTCGAAGACCTCCAAGATGTTGTTCAGGTTCGAATCACTTATACCAAACGCTCAAGTGCATCTTAAAACTATGTGGTTGTTCTTCTACAAGACCAAAGCTTCTTTGAACGAAGAGATCTACAACCAAGAGTCACTTATGCTAGGCCCATAGCTATCCGAAGCTAAGACGAGATCAAGCATGACAGGGGAATGATTGGAAACTATAAGCAAGACCTCACCCAAGAGCTCCTATTTATATAGGATGTGTTGTAATGCCCCGTTCCGCACGGCGCATTACGCTGAAGCGTTGACTCAACGAGAGCTAAGTTGTCCCGAGCAACGCATCGAACTAAGTCGATGCGAAGAGTTGCCTTGTCCCTAAGAATGCATCGAGTGAATCGATGCGAAGCGCCGCGTTGCCCCGAAGGATGAGTGCATTGAATCGGCTCGAAGATTCTAAGAAATCGAATCGACCAAGGCGCAAGTCCGAATCGAAGCGAGTATTGATTTTAGTTGGTTTCGTGTGCAGGTCATACTTTGACGGGAAAATATTAGAGGTCGATCTTTTGCAATATTTAGTAAGGGGTCCATGAAATCAAATCGTCGCCTTGCGACGGGCTAAGACTTGGGCATGCTAAGGCGAATTGGGCGTATAACTCAACGAAACATGAAGTGCTCGAATGGCTAAGTCAGGAGAGTGGCCGTACAACAAAGTTAGGGAATCGAGCCGCATCGGCTCAGCGAAACGACGAAGGCATATCGACTCAAGGTGGGAGGATTGACTTCTTTTTACTCCTTCATTCGATAAGTCAAATATATTATTGCATGCTAAGTTAACCTATCGACGCCACGGGCGTGGCCGATCGAAGATAAAATCATAGTGTGAGTCGAACACTAAGTTAGAACAATTGGAATGAAACGTGCATCAATATGCATGAGTCGCTATGGGACATTGGATATCGCTAAGGCGAGCGCCTCGGTGCGCAAGCCACAAGAACATGGGATAACTGTAATTGGCAAGTGCCTTAGTGCACGAACCATACCGTGCCTTTGCTGCACGAGTTAGACGGCTAGAACATTAAAAGACAATAGGCGAGCGCTCTAGTGCGCAAGCCCCGAACATTGAATGCTAAGTTATAGAACATGGGAATATGGTCGGAACGTGCCTACGTGCACGGGATAATAAAAGATGGCTTCGTTGCGAGAGAATACAGTTGCGGTATGAATGTGGCGGGACTGTCGGATATGACATGTTGCCTCGAAAGGTGTTCGAGACCCTCGGGTCGTTCGGTTGACGAGCATTGAGTTGAGGCACGATGCCATTGAATCATCGAAACGAAGTGCTAAACGAAAGAACATAGAAGCTAAATGGAAGAAATGCGAGATGATAAGTCTGAGTCTCGGACTCAAGACTATGTTTGGTTGTTTGAAATTGATACTTGAATGATAGGGCGTTGCATGGTCGATTGGAATGGGCTCGAGATAAAATGTGATACCGCCCGTGCACGGGTGTTTCCCCCAATCGGATAGTTACCGGATGCTCCCCGGAACCGATTGGCCGTGGAGGGATTCGAATAATCTTTGTAGGCGCACATCAAAACTAGATGGGAAATGCCGCAAATGATGGGATGCAGTGGGAACGTTTCGGTTGTTTTGGGATTGTAACCCAACCCGTGAAACGCCGGGCAGCCCAACCAAATAGTGAAAAAAGAAGGAGAGAAAAGAAAGGAACTCCTTTAGTCCATTCCGGCGCGGATACGCCAACGGCCCTCATATAGTTAAGGAACGATGGGTTGAAAGTGTAGGCGCGAATGCGTCCCGCATATAGATCCTACTTAGAGTTGCACTTATAACATGACAGGGAAGAAATGGGGCGTATTCACCTTGCGTCAGTGCAAGGGACGCAAGGACGAGTGCGTCGACTTGGTAAGTCGCGCCACGAATCAAACACGAGATTGCTTGCTTGCTTGTACATTCAATTCGATAATATGATGCTATGCTAACATGCTTTACGTATTCGAAGATGCCATGAAATTGACCCTAAGGAGAACATAGCAAGATCATAAGCTAAGTTGCATGATTCAACATAAAGATTAAAATGTCGGTTTGGAAAGATGATCTTTGCTTCAGTACATGCGAGGACGAACGTACTGATCCCCCACCAGCTTCATGCAGGGTGCAGGGAATGGATTGCTCGCGGCGAAGCGTTGCTTGAACATGTTAAGGCTTGGAATGCCGAAGCGCATTGAAGCGTGCTATCGCATTGACGCTCGGACTACGCAGCTGGATTGATGCGGCCGAGATATAGAAGGCATGATGTATGGAACGGAGAAATCCTTTGTGGGCAAGAGAGAACCTGAGTGTTGTAGCCAATCTGGCATATATTGTTAGGCTATCGAAAGCCATTATAACCTCAGTTTCGGATATCAATAAAGAGAATTGTTTTGTATACTCTGTTTCCTTTCGTTGTTAATATCGAATCAAAAGATAACCATTTGAGAACTTGTCATCTTGCCTTGCACGAGCGCAACTTCAGGCTCGTGCGGCATCACGCCCCCTGCGAGGACGATGATTCGGGTGATTCCGGGTCGGGGCGTGACAAATTGGTATCAGAGCTCTAGGCTCAATTTCCCCTGGACGCTCGCTTCATTATAATTCGAAAAGTTGCCCACCACCACTTGATATCACTCTTGACTCTACTCGATGCCGCACTGGATGTTCCATACAATAAGTCTAATACAAATCGTGTAATTTTGCCGCATGTGTTTTGGAAATTACACGATATTTGCTAAGAAAGTCGCGAGGGGTATATTGCAGTGAATGCAAACGAGCCGTAAAAATGTTAGTTGCTGCAAGCGCAACGAATTGTGAAATACGATTTGAGATATTGTGGCAATGTAACATGTTGAATGAGAAATAAAATGATGCACGATGTGCAGCGAGTTAATGTAAATATGCGTTAAAATGAAAGTGAGAAGTGATAGCCAATACCGATGTGTTAAACGGATTGTGCATTGACTTGTAAAGTCGAGAGTAATTCGTTGCACGAGGTGCGGTAAATATCGGAAATAATCGTTGCCCGATGTGCAACGTGTGTTGGAAAGTAAAATCATTGCACGTGGTGCAACGCATATCAAATTAATCGTTGCACAAAGTGCAAAGGAAATTGGGAATAAATCGTTGTACAAAGTGAAATGAAAGTGTCGAAAATAAAATCGTAGCACGATGTGCAACGCATATCGGAAGTGAAATTTGTTGCACGGGGTGCAACGCGTGTCTAAATAAATTGTTGCACGAGATGCAACGTAAGGAAAGAATTGAAATCGTAAATCGATAGAACGAATCGTTCGGTTGCACACCAAACTTATGTTGGCAAACGAGAACTTTGACCGAGTTGCGTCAGATTTGATAGAATCAAAGTTACGGTTGTGATCAAGCACGATCACTGCGGAAACCGTAAGTCGGAAGAGAACGTTGGCCTATACTAAGTATAATACGAGGGAAATGACTTGAGTTCCGAGTGGTATATGCCATACCACGTAGGCGATGAATGACTCGATTCCGAGTGGTATATGGAATAGCACTTGTGCGATAAATTGCATCGACGCCTTGTGAGAATTGCAGAAAGTTTGTCCGCAACGGACGGGGGAGTACCGAGACTCGATTGAAAATTTGTATGACGGTATGTTGATGCAAGTGTTCTTCGAAATTCGGTTGGGACGATAAGGCGAGACTCGTATCGATGAACGATACGTCGGACGGAAGTTATAAGTTGGTCGAACGACCGAGACTAGCGAAACGATTATGCCTCGACGCAATAATCGGATCGACGGGAAAGGAATACTCGAGCTTACAAATGAGTCGCACGACTTGCGATCTCGGTAGAAACGTTGGGCGAGACGAATCGAATCGTACAACTTGCGATTTTGATAGGAATGTTAGGCGATGTGAATTGTAATCGAATCGCACGATGTACGACTTCGGTAAGAAAGTTGGTTGACGCGAGAAATCGTGCCTATGAAATAGTTGGTTAAGTTACGGTGACACTCATTTGAGTACGACTGAAAACACGCAAAACCTAAAGGGCGTGATCGTATAACTCGAGGGTTCGATGTTGGATAATCAGTAACTCGGTTACACGATCAAAGTATAGCGGGATGCGGTGAATCGGAGAACGAGTGGATGCGTATGGAAAAGTTTGTGGCAAACTTGGATGTATGCAAAGCGAGTTAAGTTGATGTCGAAACGGATTCAAAGTTCCCTTATGTTATCGAAATGGATACGGCGTATCGAGATCGATACGTAAGGAAACGTAAGCGATGTGTGAATACAAAATGGAATGCGCCTTGCGCTATCAAAATTTTGTAAGTAAGGATACGAGAATGAACGAACTTGGTTGATCGTAAATTTTGTGATTGATCAAAGACGAGACTATAAGTCATCGACGATTGCTCGATGCGTATAGCATCTCGTTTGTCGACCCGTAAATAAGATAGACTCGAACTCGATGCGAGTAGATGTTTCGTAAATTGCGGAATCATCGACGGTAGTGCATGACTTGACTCGGAGGATAGTTGCGCATCAGTTGCGCCGATAGAAATGGTTGTGTCCGAAATTGGGTATTCGTATAGAATCGTCGGAACGTGATTTGGCTCCGAAATAAGATATAGCATGGTTCGTATTAAACTGTCCTTCGTTAATGACCCACAATTATCGAGCGTAGCTTCGGGGCAGCTGACCCTAGAAGACTTGACCGCCAAATCAAATTGAATACTGCAGACCGTAAGATGACCCATGCGATATCGTATATGGGATTGCACCGATAACAAATATAACACGGTGCATGTTGATGATAAGTCTAGGTGATTGCGAGGAACGTGCTATGCACGAGAGGGAACGATAAGGGAATAGCTTACGAGTCATGTCCTTAGATTCGGATTCACCTTGCAATTAAGCTTGCGTGAATCAAAATTATGTTCGATGTTGCGAGACGGATAAGTTGGGAATTTGGCTAGTGAATTCCTACTCGTTAGGAAATTGAATGTAAGACGCGTCGTTAAGACATTCGTGTCAAGGCGATCGTTGCCCTGAGCACCATCGCCTTGATGTAAACTTTCGTGTCGGATAGATTGTGGCCTTTGTGCAATGTCAATTTAAACTTGCGTCGGGAGAATCTAAGCACGGTGCCTTGGAAAGTAACCTAGCGGGCGTAGCCCTGAATGTTGATGCATTTATAAGTCAACAAAGAAAATCGTATCGAGACAAGTTGCAAGCGAGACTTCGAAAATAGTTGGATAGCAACGTCGAACGTAAGGCGTTGCGGAGACTCGTTGTGATTGGATGCGCGACGGCTTGACGCGACGCATAGAGTTGGTAGTCCATATGAAACATACAAAATGAGAAAGGCGATTATGAATCGCGCCGCGTGCAATGACCTTATTGATTGAATCACTTATGTATCGAATATACGTATACGATGAAATTTTGAGAACGATTGCTAAGGATAAGTCCGATCGAGAGTACGAGATGGCAAGCATAGGATTGAAATTTACCTGTCAGCTTTGTTCCAATTTGCTACGACTGGACTTGGTCGAAATACACATATCTTCGGGACGCCTTGAATATAGGTACAAATCCAAATCGAATTGTATCCAAATTCAAATCGAGCTGCAGGGATGACTTGAAATGTTAGTGAAAAGCTTGCGAGATATTATGAAATCGAACAACATTGGTGGGACGAGATCGTGAAACGATCTATAAAACACTTATTCAGAGTGTTGGTTTTGGTTCGAGGACGAACCTTGTTTTGAGTGGTATATTCTGTAATGCCCCGCTCCGTACGGCGCATTACGCTGAAGCGTTGACTCAACGAGTCGCGTGGACCGAAAGAATGTATCGATGCAAAATGATACGAGAGCTAAGTTGTCCCGAGCAACGCATCGAACTAAGTCGATGCGAAGAGTTGCCTTGTCCCTAAGAATGCATCGAGTGAATCGATGCGAAGCGCCGCATTGCCCCGAAGGATGAGTGCATTGAATCGGCTCGAAGATTCTAAGAAATCGAATCGACCAAGGCGCAAGTCCGAATCGAAGCGAGTATTGATTTTAGTTGGTTTCGTGTGCAGGTCATACTTTGACGGAAAAATATTAGAGGTCGATCTTTTGCAATATTTAGTAAGGGGTCCACGAAATCAAATCGTCGCCTTGCGACGGGCTAAGACTTGGGCATGCTAAGGCGAATTGGGCGTATAACTCAACGAAACACGAAGTGCTCGAATGGCTAAGTCAGGAGAGTGGCCAACAAAGTTAGGGAATCGAGCCGCATCGGCTTAGCGAAACGACGAAGGCATATCGACTCAAGGTGGGAGGATTGACTTCTTTTTACTCCTTCATTCGATAAGTCAAATATATTATTGCATGCTAAGTTAACCTATCGACGCCACGGGCGTGGCCGATCGGAGATAAAATCATAGTGTGAGTCGAACACTAAGTTAGAACAATTGGAATGAAACGTGCATCAATATGCACGAGTCGCTATGGGACATTGGATATCGCTAAGGCGAGCGCCTCGGTGCGCAAGCCGCAAGAACATAGGATAACTGTAATTGGCAAGTGCCTTAGTGCACGAACCATACCGTGCCTTTGCTGCACGAGTTAGACGGCTAGAACATTGAAAGACAATAGGCGAGCGCCCTAGCGCGCAAGCCCTGAACATTGAATGCTAAGTTATAGAACATGGGAATATGGTCGGAACGTGCCTACGTGCACGGGATAATAAAAGATGGCTTCGTTGCGAGAGAATACAGTTGCGGTATGAATGTGGCGGGACTGTCGGATATGACATGTTGCCTCGAAAGGTGTTCGAGACCCTCGGGTCGTTCGGTTGACGAGCATTGAGTTGAGGCACGATGCCATTGAATCATCGAAACGAAGTGCTAAACGAAAGAACATAGAAGCTAAATGGAAGAAATGCGAGATGATAAGTCTGAGTCTCGGACTCAAGACTATGTTTGGTTGTTTGAAATTGATACTTGAATGATAGGGCGTTGCATGGTCGATTGGAATGGGCTCGAGATAAAATGTGATACCGCCCGTGCACGGGTGTTTCCCCCAATCGGATAGTTACCGGATGCGCCCCGGAACCGATTGGCCGCGGAGGGATTCGAATAATCTTTGTAGGCGCACATCAAAACTAGATGGGAAATGCTGCAAATGATGGTATGCAGCGGGAACGTTTCGGTTGTTTTGGGATTGTAACCCAACCCGTGAAACGCCGGGCAGCCCAACCAAATAGTGAGAAAAGAAGGAGAGAAAAGAAAGGAACTCCTTTAGTCCATTCCGGCACGGATACGCCAACGGCCCTCATATAGTTAAGGAACGATGGGTTGAAAGTGTAGGCGCGAATGCGTCCCGCATATAGATCCTACTTAGAGTTGCACTTATAACATGACAGGGAAGAAATGGGGCGTATTCACCTTGCGTCAGTGCAAGGGACGCAAGGACGAGTGCGTCGACTTGGTAAGTCGCGCCACGAATCAAACACGAGATTGCTTGCTTGCTTGTACATTCAATTCGATAATATGATGCTATGCTAACATGCTTTACGTATTCGAAGATGCCATGAAATTGACCCTAAGGAGAACATAGCAAGATCATAAGCTAAGTTGCATGATTCAACATAAAGATTAAAATGTCGGTTTGGAAAGATGATCTTTGCTTCAGTACATGCGAGGACGAACGTACTGATCCCCCACCAGCTTCATGCAGGGTGCAGGGAATGGATTGCTCGCGGCGAAGCATTGCTTGAACATGTTAAGGCTTGGAATGCCGAAGCGCATTGAAGCGTGCTATCGCATTGACGCTCGGACTACGCAGCTGGATTGATGCGGCCGAGATATAGAAGGCATGATGTATGGAACGGAGAAATCCTTTGTGGGCAAGAGAGAACCTGAGTGTTGTAGCCAATCTGGCATATATTGTTAGGCTATCGAAAGCCATTGTAACCTCAGTTTCGGATATCAATAAAGAGAATTGTTTTGTATACTCTGTTTCCTTTCGTTGTTAATATCGAATCAAAAGATAACCATTTGAGAACTTGTCATCTTGCCTTGCACGAGCGCAACTTCAGGCTCGTGCGGCATCACGCCCCCTGCGAGGACGATGATTCGGGTGATTCCGGGTCGGGGCGTGACATGTGTGGTCCAACCCATATGCCACGTGGCAGTCGGTCAAAAGACTCTGTAGTAATGGGATGAACCAAAGACTCAACACAATGAATCTCATTTAATAGATTTATTTGACTAAATCTTGGGCTACCGCTTCTCGAGCCCCCCAAAGTGGCAGCAATTAACGAGATGTTGACTCGACCGTTCAAAGACGGTTATTAATTTCCTTAGGAGCATAGTGACTTCAACGCTTCGTAAAAGTACAGCGCCCTTATGATTTTGTATAAAGTGCAGCTCCTTCACTGGTCTCTCAGAGTCTACAAGAAGCGTAGCTCCTTCAGAACCATCAAGAAATGCAGCTCTTTCAGAGCACTTTCATAGCTCCTCTATCTTCTCATAGTTACCCAGAGGCGTAGCTCCTTTACTGGTCTCTAAGAGTCTTAAAGAAGTGCAGCTCCTTTAGAGCCATCAAGAAAGCACAGAGCCTTCAAGAAGCATAGCTCCTTCAGAGCTCTTTCACGGCTCCTCCATCTCCTTAGAGTTACCGAGAGGCGTAGCTCCTTTACTGGTCTCTCAGTCTTCAAGAAGCGCAACTCCTTCAGTGTAAACCCCCTAAATTTTCACTATGATTTTTTTAAAAATTATTTTTGGTATTGATTTTTATTTTTGATATTGTACGATGAGGGCAATTACGTATGCGCGAGGTATAAATTTTTTTCTAGAAGGTTTTGTTATAAACTTTCTCCATTTTATTTAAATAAGTATATTTTAAAAAAAATAGTACAAGATAAATATTTTTATGCGTCAAGTTGTGATTTGACAAACATTATTTATTTATACTAAAAAGATGATATTTATTTGTGGGAAAAGTATAACTAGTAATTTAGAAAAATAATATTATATTTGCATAACGAGGTACATGAAATTTAATTCTTGTATATTTTGATTTTTAAAAACTAATTATAATTATTTTATTTATTTGCAAAAAGATATTTCAAATTTTAAACATTTATCTTATTTTCAAAATTAATTATTATTATATTTTCATTTTACAAAAAATAATAATTTAGAATTTGTTTGATTTAAATGTTTAATTGTCATGGTAATTTAAATTGAGATTTGATTTTATGGGTTATCATTTTAAATAGTATAAATTAAAGATAAAGTTTTAACTTGTTTTAAATTTATATATGGATTTATTAAGTTACTTTTAATTTGATTTAAATTTAATAGTGAAATTATCTATTTTGGGTTTAAATAAGTCCTAATCTTTATTTACCAAGGATTCATCAATCCTATATATTGGGGAGCTTTGCTATTGATTTCTCCATATTTATCTCCATAAATATTTCTCCTCCAATGTGAGTGGACCGTGTCAATCTTCAATTACTCTGTGTAAGCTGTGATGGCCTCGGGTCCGACCCTGGGTGTCTTTCCATTATCCATCAAGTCCACATACAAATTTCGTGTCTGACAACCCTGGATACACTTCTACACCCGTTTCATCCGTATCACGCAAGACACCAACACCAGCCATGTCGAACACCCACAACTTTACCAAACCATCATCATCATTAATCTACCAGAACCTACGTCTAGCCTCTGATCCAGTCAAAAACCTCCAGCATCACTACCACCCACTCTCGCTTAACCCGCGACGCAGTTGCTCTCAACCGTCGTAGCCTTCGCTACCATCTTCTCTGAAACCCAAGGCTAGATTGCCTCCTTTGCTACTGCCCGACAGGGATGACACTAACCTATACAGCGCCCCAGTCGTGGCCGCCGTCTCCACCATTCCCCTTCACCAGCGACCTCCACCAAACACATCTGCTACCACCACTACTACTTGCTCCTTTCCGAACCCTTTTTTTCAATCACCGTCGCCCAACGACAGAGACCGGCCATCTTCGCCTTCCCTGAGACCAGCGACCACCAAAACCCATCTGTCCCTGGTCATCGAAAACTCCCAACCACATCCACCCTCCTCCGTAACCATCACCATATCAACCATCCCAAATACCACCAAAGATAACAAGATAAACCTAACCCTCACATGAACTCCGCGTCGGTGCCGTACCCTTAGCTGCACTCTCGATCGATCCCCATGATCTGACCGCCGCATGCACCAAGCCTCTAGCGTCGTACCCCCGTACTGCCGCCACCTCCATCCGGTCGTCGTGCCCAAACGCGTGTCGCTGTCCTTCAGAATGTTTTTGCGATCGGAGCCCTCTGTGCCGCTGCTACTGCCGTGTCCACACGGGTAGCATCTCGCCAGCACCTACCATCCGCAGCCGGACGCTGGACCAGAGCCCTCTCCGTAGGGCTTCCTCTGCTAACCGCCGGTAAGTCTTATTCTCTTCTCCCTCACTCTCCGCTCACTCTTCTCTTCCTCTCCCCACTTTTAATTTCTTCCCCTTTACTGTTGCGGTATTGATGAAGTTTCTGATCTCTCGAAAGATAGATAAGAACAACAAAGACATCTCTGCTGATTTTTATACTTATTATTATTATTTTTGAAATTTTTGTTTATTTTCCTTTCTTTTGTTATTTTATTTTATTATAATTATCATCATTATTATTATTGCTATATTTTTACTTAAATGAGAAAAACAACATAAAGTTTTAATAAATTCTATAGTTGTAAATATGTGCATGTATATACACTAGTAATAATACTTAGTAATTATAGAAATTTTTTTAACATTTTCAAAATTATATATATTTCAAAAATAAATATTAAACTTGGACCTTACAGTTATCTTCGAAATATAAAAGCCCTAAATATATTTGCCATATTATTTGAGTATAGTTTTACCTATAAATCCTTTATTATTATTATTATTATTATTATTATTATTATTATTATTATTATTATCTTGTTATTACCATTAGTAATATTTATATTAGGGGTCTCGGCCCCACAATTTCAAAAATTTAGTTTAAACCATAAAGTTTCCCAATTATTAAATAATTATCTCAATATAATTTTGAAGCATTAAATGTAGATTCCAAATTATGAATCATTTTCTAGTATTTATATAGTTATCTAAAATATTTAAATAAATAAACATAGCTTGCTACCTAAAACCATATTTTTACAAACTTAGAGATTTTTTGCCAAAAAAAATTATTTTTATATTTTTCAAGTATTTATCTAAAACCTATTTTAATTAACAAAAAATAGCTTTAGATATTGTAAATGTTTTTCTAAAAATCGTATATATATTATATATCCAATTTCTTTGATTATCCTCCGGTCCGTAACTAATCCTATTATTCATGTCCCTTGCCAAATCTGTACTTTCTCCTATAGACCCTAACTAATCTGACCATTCTAAACCCGATACAACAATTTGTGCTAGCATCAGAGGTCGTCTTGCAAGTTGTAACATCGAAGTCGATTCTCTGCCACCTTGATCATCGCAACACACCAGACGACACACCAGGCAAGATACCTTATCATTACTGCTTATTTACTTGCTCATTATCTTGTATACTTTTGTTTATTATTTATTTCTAACAATATAAAATTGTTCTTCCAAAGTATATGTAGATGGAAATTACTATATTTTTTGATACTTTAATTTTTTTTATGCATTTGACCTAGAGTGAACAGACCATCTTTTGTTTGTGTCGCATTCATTGGCAAGGAAACCTCTGCGCCACAAAGTCGTGAGTTGCATATAGATTTGGACTTGCGTATTGATCGTACATCGGTGCGTACAGGCTGTGCATTAGGATAAAACTGCTAAAACATTTATATAGAAGACTTAGCAGTTATTAAGGATAAAATAGTATCATAGAAACGATACATGTTATGTGTCGTGGAGATGACGCATGTACATTATCATTTGAGGGAGGAGACATCTATTAGCGTAGGGGCTACATTTTAATTTTATACACATTTCTGGGGACAATAGTGACTTGGATGACCGCTACTTACTGCCCATGGCCGATAGTAACTTAGATGAGCGCTACTTACTACCCATGGCCGATAGTAACTCGGATGAGTGCTACTTACTGGTAGTTCTCCTTTTATTTACGTTGCTGATCATAAAGCCCTTACAAAGAACATTGTCTCCAAAGTGCATTGTTTCACATATAATAGTTATGTAAGCCCTCTATCTGTTTAGGCATATGTATCTTTCTGTTTAATTTATGTACTTATACCTGATCGTGACACGGAATGGTATTTTGTCACAAATTAGGACGTCACCTCCTTTCCTCGTTTTGTTTTAGGGGTGGTGCACTAATTTGAGGATGAAATAATGGGTCATGTTATGATTCAGATTATTTGAGCAGTTTATATTCAGTTTTATGGCATGTTCTTCCTGTATTTTGTTACGTCCCTGTGAGGACTTGGTGATTTCTCTAGGTAGGTCTTTTCGTGATTTTTGTAGGTGTTCTAGCCAAGGTCGTAATCTTCTCCATACATTCGTAGATGATTGCTCTTGGGTCGTCTTGCTACTTTTTATGAATTCTTTCCTTGTATTTTTTCTCTTATTTAAAAAATGGTTGGTATTGGATTTGTCTCCGCCCAACGACTTGTACAAATAACAATTCAAAGTTGATTTTATGATATCATTATTCTTTTATTTTAGATGAGATTAGCTCTCTTGGTTATACTACTTTTATAGCTTAAGTATATTTATTATACGGCTGGCATGTACGTTCTAGTCCTATGTATTTTGGGACTAGAGCTTTACATATATTTTTTGGTGGCCCATACATGTCAAGTTTACCGTTTTGGTTACGTTATTGCACCGAACGGGCCTGCATATAGGATTAGAATCTAAGATCTCATATACATACTTGACCTCCTTTCCTGACTCCAAATTTCGAACTCTCGTTTGCCTTCCTTGGTTTGCATCCTGCTTGAACTCTTTCTACCGTAATCTTCTATTTTATTTTATGCTTAATAGAGGTTAGGAAAATGAATTGTATGCCCCACTAATTCAAAACCAATACTAGTGGAACTCTTGTAAGTTGGGTAGAATGATTCACGACCTAACATTCCCTTTGACCCTAACCAAGAAGACAATATGACGACTGTATAGGCACAAACACCGAAAAACACTTAGACTCTTAAGGAATTTGAATAATTCACACTTTCTTTATCTTCTCACCTACTAATAATTTTAAATTAACTTGACTCGTGCTGCTAATATAGCCTAGTTTTGCAAGTATATTCTTTTATCGAGCTTGTTCGAGACATATGTTATTTGGGGGCACCCGCTAATATATTGTCTAATCATAACCGATGCATGATGGTCTGACAACCTAGTGCAGTTGGTCTGCTCCTCATATGATTGTTCTATGTTGATTAAGATATAGTTAGCTTGTCCTCTAAGATCTCATCCGCAACTGACAACTCCTTTTTCGAACTATTAAAATGCCTTTGAACTCCATAATTAAATTCGCTCACATCTTCCGTGAACTCTTTATTTTTTTGACTTTGGAAAAACAAATGTTCATGCTTGAGGGTAGATAGACATAGAGTGTTCAACTTAGTTTGTCATACTGTATATGACCATGATAGTTGTATACACACGAGTGTAGTTAACCATCGACCAAGTCATGTGACTACAACCTCGCCTTGAGTTACTTGTCCTTTTCCTCAATCCTAGATCTATTATCGTGACCTTTTAATCATTTGAAACTAGAGAGTGATTAGAATCGTTCCGTGATCGTACGCTAACCTAGAAGACTATCTTCTTTATAGGAACCATGCCTCACGAGTCTCTATCATATTTTATGTTGATCTACTTGATTCCTTAATATGATTTACTTTGTGTTTTATCTTGAACACTTAACCCTGATCCTTTTATTTTTGTGCGTTAAACTAATAGCTCCCAATCACTGCCCAAACCATACCATGACCATTGAACCTAAACGAATTTACCTCCCAAATTGTTTGGCCTTTCCCTTTCAGGATTTTATTTGACTCCCGCATAATACATGCAACCTTTTTTCTTTTTATTCCCTTATGCAAAGATGATAATTGCATCATGACACCCTTCAGTCACACGGGACTATTAGAGGAGATTAGTAGTATGGTAAAAAAAAGATAATTGCGTGATTATAGGCATTAGTGAAATTATGTGGTAAACCATATTAAAGGGAATTAAGAAAGGTGATATTACGATATGAGCAATGGACAATAGACTTCTCCATTGACAAATTAGTTTTTTGAGGTAAATTTATTATTGAAAAAAAATTATGATGACAAAGACGGTGTTTTAGTTCTCAAGGTTACCCCAATATTGAGGATATATTTTTTTTTCAATTCTTGACGACTTAAGGATTAAATTTTTCTATGATGATTATGAATACAAATTTCATGATTAAGATAGAAATTGATTTTGCTTCGACTAAATTGATTGAAGGTTTATTAAATTTTATTTTTGAGGAAAGACAAAATTTAGCTTGAGGATATATATTTTATATTATATATATATATATATATATATATATATATATATAGCAGATGACCTCTTGCCTAGTGGTTAAGAGAGATGCATGCGACCCAAGTGGTCAGGAGTTCGAATCCCAGTGGGAGCGAATCCAGAAACAATTTACCTGGTTCCATATATATATATATATATATATATATATATATATATATATATATATATATATATATATATATATATATATATATATATATTTTAATTTTATATATATATATATATATATATGTATGTATGTTGAAGAAGATATATATATAAAATATATATATATATATATATATATATATATATATATATATATATATATATATATATATATATGTATGTTGAAGGAAAAAAATATATTGAAGAAGAAGAGTAGAGATTATTTGAAATGAAAATCTTGGAACTCATAGAATATCTAGTATGAGATAATGGAATTAGAATATATATTTTGGAATCAAAATTTTGTAAATAAATTCTCGAGGACGATTATCAAATTAAATAAAGGAAGGAAAATATGTCCAAAGAATTTAAGTTTATGGAATATAAAGAAATCAAAATTTATAAAAGATGATTATTGATGTGATAATATTGACGATTCAAGGATTATAAAACAACTCAAATATTGAGTTACTGATCTTATATTGAGATCAAGGAAGTTATTAACAATTTTTGAGATTTCCACAAATCTAAGATTGATGGTACTACGATCAAATAGACATGGAGGGGTTGTCATGCACATGGTCATTTCAAAATAGATATCGAACAACCTAGTTTGTATAGATTTAAACTAATTTAAGGGTGTTTAAGAGGGTCGAGTTGACTACATACCAGCAGTGTCAGATCGCGAAACGAGCGAGCAATCGCTTTGAAAACGTACATCGAAATGGCCCTCTTCAGACTGCTGCCGCGGTTGGCTTATTATGCTATTGTCGGCGCTACGCACGCTCCGGAGCTGCTGCGGCGCTGCTGCGACAACTCTGCCAGCGGCCCAACGACGCGCGAAGGGTACCGCTTGCGCGTGCACTTAGGGAAGCAAGATTTTAGAGGCGACGGAGTTTAGGGTTTTATTCCCTTTGCTTCCTTCACGTGATATATGTGATAGGTTATGTTTATATGGGAAGGCTCGGCCTAGGGCTTGGTGGCCTTTGCGGGTTTCTAATTGTTATTGTTCCTAGGAACAGTAACAATTAGAGATTTGAATTTTCTTTCCTTATAAATCTTATCATTTGCTTTATATATATATATATATATATAATATATATATATATATATATATATATATATATATATATATATATATATATATCCAATAAAATCTCCATAAATCCTAATACAATTCTTAATCTTATCTATCCAAATATTTAATGTATTTAAACATAGGTACATATATATTTAAATTCTTTTGACAATAAAAAATAAAAACCGATAATAGTAGCTTAAGAATAATAAATATGTTTATTTAATCATAACAAAAATAACATTATTAATAATAAAATATTAGAATAATCAAATGGTGGCTTTGGTGGACTTATACCACACAACCTTATCTGGTCCAAAATATTGAACAAATATTGGAACACATTATTAAATAATAATAATACTAATATTTGTATAAATAAATATTTAATTAGAAAATATACATCAAGACTTAAAATAATTTAAGAAATATTTGCACACACATAAAATATGCCTGCCTAGCCATATTTGGTCACACCACATGCCTACATGGGCCTGGTTTTGGTCCAGGCACAGTTCGGGCTGGTTTGGACGAACCGGGTTATCTAAAACCAATATATAAAATAATATCTTATTAAAAATGATTTAAATGAGCCAGTTCACAACTTGGCCTGGTTTTTCTAGTTTGGACATCACCATGGCTAGGCTTCCCCTAGCATGGCTAGTACACTAGTCAAGGCACACTGCTACATTCTTCGTGCCAAAGTTCATGGTCGTCTTGTTCTCCAAAACTCAACAATGGCTAAGGTCATCTTTAATAATTAATAAAACCATAAATTACATAAAATTTATTTTTAAGTCTTTTTAAATAAAAAAAATTATTTCAAAAATTTATGGATTTTACATCCTACCCAACTTACAAGAATTACGTCCTCAAAATTAAAATAAAATTTAATATATAAAATAAATAAAATAACGAGGCTAAATATGAAGGGAGAGTACGTACGTAATCGTACTCGGGTTTAAAAAGATAGAGAAGGTATTTGTAGCAGAAATACAAACTATTACCATATTCTACCAAAGAGGGTATTCTTAGTCTTACATTGATCTTGGATATCCAGTCGCTTGAAAGAATGGGTCAAAATTGCGTGGTTAAAAATTAATTGGAACCAAAATGGCACATGTGGTTTGTTCTAAAGGAAGAATGTATCCAACATATGGTAAAATTAAAATGGATCACAAGAAGATTTGTTTGTGCGGGACATGTAGGTCATATGTGTGGAGTGGCTCGTCCAGTTCATGTGGGTAAAATTTGTTGGAAGAAAATGGTTAATGTTGTGCTCCAAACATCAAAATCACAATAGAGGTATCAAATGATAAGGATAGATATATACGCTATAAATCAATAATTAATTGGTCCCGTTGGAACCAATCATTGATTTGGATTTTAGTCTATATTAGCTGGACATGATAACAAAAATTAATTTGAACCATATCTACTAGGTAAGGGTAGCCTAGAATAAGTTTTAACTTGAATGGTTTAGTTAATTGTCGGCCGGGTTTGTCAACTAGGTTCCTTAAACCCAAAAGTGTGCTTTTTGTGACTTTTGTGGATAAGTATCACATGGGGACTCCATTGAGTAGCACACTAGTGGCACAAGTGTAGTGGACATCAAGTAGATCACAACCATATATCGAGTCAAAAGATTTGGGTCGAGGTTGAGTCTCTAATTGAAGTTAGAAAGGACAATGGTATTATGGTAGGGGTTATAGCTGGCCTTTTTGACTCGAAAGTCGTATCATAAAGATAGAGTACAAGGGGACATATTTTGGTGGGATACAATATATCTTCATAAAGGTGGAGTTGTCTATGTTTCGTATGTGCAATTGTTGGAAATTAACCGACTGGTCTCGTGCTCCGAATATTAATGACACGGTCGGGGACACAAAATAATCTAAATGGAAAGTTGGAGTCCATGGGGCACTAATTATCATCCTAATGGAAGTTATTCTAATCAATCGGTACTATTAGTAACTCATAAAATTTTAGAAGGCTTAGAATCTATTTACTCCAAAAACTTTCTTGTCTAAACTGTGGAGGCCCAGTCAAGTAAGGGTTGAGTTAAGGCATACGGGTCGCTAGTGAAGCCAAGAATCAAAATGAATAATTAGAGGCTCACCATAATTGATTCCTAGGGATTAGATAGTCTCCTAGATTTGTTTTTGACCAGGGGTAAGGTCATAATCATTCTCAGATTCTAGTGACTAGAAGGTCATGATATTAGCCTTAGGGTCGAGGGGAGGACAGGTACTCAAGGCAAGATTGTAGTCACATGGCCGGCCGGTTGGTAGCTATACTTGTGTATACAACTATCATGGCCATGGGGATACTCTGTATCTATCTATCAAATTCAAGCATTCGTCTTTCCAATCAGTGAAAGACAAAAGCAATAAAGAGCTCAAGAAAGATGTCATCGAATACAATTATGCAATTCAAAGGCGAATGTATAATTCAAGTAAAATTGTCAATGGAGTCGCGGATGAGATCCTAGATACCTCTATACCTCAATCCACGTGGGATAATCAAATGAAGAGCGAACCAAATGCACTATGGTTGATCAGACCATAACATATTGATTCTAGTTAGACAATATATTTGTCGGCATCCCAGTATACACATGTCCTGAACAAGCTCAATAAAATATAAGCTTGCAAAACTAGGCTATAAATAGCGTAATCATTCATTGTCATGCCCCAGAACCAGAATATTGGAGAGCGGGGGCAGACATAGCCAGCTACGTATGTGAAATGGGATCCATCTCGCTATACGGTCATGGCTGTCTACATACATGAGGGTTTAACTACAAGCCAGCAGTTTTTTAAGGTCATGAACAAGCCTATTGTCTCAATCACAAGCAAGTAAGTAAAAGTTGCAAGATGTATGATCATTAAATATACAATAGTAAGACGTTCCGAACAATACATATTCAGCTGATCATGAAGCTAGTCGTTACAAAATGTCAGGACTAGCAAGAGTTTAGTCATACATGATCAACCCTAGGATCTGTCAATCATGTTACAGCCCGTAGGCAGACAATAAGTAATTGCAATCGAGCTAAACAGGTGCTCGTCGGCTAAACGCCTCAAAATAATATTTTTACAATAGAGTGGGAGATCAAGAATAAACCCACTCGTTGCCAGGGTTCCGTCTAGTGGCCACCATCTGGCTGGAAGGTCGGTAGATCCTCTGGAGCAGCTCCGAAATCTGGCCACACAAAACCAGCTGGGTCAGACACCAGAAAGAGCAAGTGCCACAAAAGAAGCTTCACTTAGGAACTAAAACCAGCAATTAGCACAAAACAACAAATAAGTAATAAATAAGACAGGAGTTAAGAAAGAAAAGCATAACAGGGTGATATACGATGAGATAACCATAGGACTATTCAGATAGCCAGGTTACAACCCGTAAACCAAACAAGGACCGGGGTTGTAACCCTTCGTCTGAACAGAACTTGGATTCTCATCATTTATCGGTAAAATAAATACAGGCATTCCGGTCATGCAGTAACCTGGAACAGGATCTGGACAAGACTAGACTGGTTAGACTCCATCCAATCATTTCACGGCTAAGCAAGAATTATGACTTGATACTTCAACTAACTAGGGTTGTCACAGGCCTAATTACTAACAAGATGCAGTAAGATTATTCCACAGCCACAAGCCCTGCAGACCATCCAGGTTACCAAGGACGAAAATTAGGGGTTGAATTCAGGTGGATACATCGTCCAGGAAATGCATGTACCTTTAGGTAGCTTGAAGGGTGCAACACATGACAGTGTGCTGGAAATGTGCCCTACTCGGCGGCAGGCTACAGATCCCAGGCGCGCCCAGGTAACGTGATTGCCTGTAGCTGGGAAATCTCTGCATGACTACTGTGTAATTCTAGTTATTTACCTTAGTCCATTTTAGTAGGTACTCCTGACCGTGGTACTCAGGAGTCCCTGTCCTAGACATGATGCAAGACTGGACTGGTTCATTTGTACAAGCACAATCACCCACGGTGTCCAGGTAATTTATACAGGTCATGTCATGTCAGGTAGCCGTCGCAACAGCTGTTCAAGATAATCATGTCAGGTGTACTTGTCAAGAGTGCGCCACGACGGGCCACTATCATGTCATGTTAGTCATGTCAGGAGTGCACCACTATGGGTCACTGTCAGGTCATGCTCAGTTATCATTTCTAAACATATTAAATAAATTCATGATTATCAAGTTCATGACAAAAGGCATATGCGGCCAGGAATGATCTCATGCGGCTGGAAGAGAACAGCCCATGCGGCTGAATAGGGTCAGGCGCATGCGGCTAAAAGGGAAAGGTTTAGGCGGTTAAAAGGGTATCAGTCATATGCGGCTCGAAGATCCAGTCAGTCATGCGGCTAAGAAAGGCAAGTCATAAGCGGCCCGGAGGTCAAGGAAAGCCAACCCATGCGGCTGGGAGACTGCGGTCTATGCGGCTCGCGCGTGTTGAGTTCATGCGGCTCGGGATGGACGGAGTCCCATGCGGCAGAGGGGAGCAAGGCCTATGCGGCTGGGAGCAGGGGTGCATATACGGTTCGGGAAGAAGGGCCCCATGCGGCTAGAAGTACAAGAGCCTCATGCGGCTAGACTAAATACTTGCCGCATGAACTTGTCATACGGTCAAGTCCAGTTAATAGTACATGCGGTTAGAAGCTGACTTGCCGCATGAATGTTCATGCGGTCAAGTACTGCCATGCGGCTCGGGACTGTGCTTCTTCTCAAATTTTTTGAGAGGAAGTACACCATGAAACCATGGCTACCAGGCTGCATAGAACCTTCATCCAGAGTCCAAATCCGAACTTCCATAGGTCAAAATGGGGCAGAACAAGATTCTCTACAACATAGAACCATCAAAACTCGAAAATAACAAGATTAAGTAGATCAAAACCCAAGAATTCCAAAAATAAAGTAAATTTAGATCTACAAGAATCAAGCCATGGAAAGTGGAAATGCCAAGTAATAAGGTAAATTAAAATGCTGTAAGAAAGAGAATAAAGCAATAAAAATTAGAGTTCCTCCATGAAGCAAGTTGCACTTGCCTAGACCACTCTCTCCCTCTCTCTGGTAGGTGAAGAAGTTAATGGTAGAGAAGAAGAGAGTAATGAAGAGAGAGAAGGAAGAATGGGTTAATAAATACTATGGGTGGTGGTAGGTAGGGGTTTACCTTGGTTCATGATGAACCAAGTAAACCAAGCCGACCCAAGCCAACCCGAACCAAGAATAACCAAGCCATGAAGAAAGAGCTAAGCAAGGAACCATGCAATACAAGAATAAATATGTACACGTATTCCAAAAAATATGCAATACGAACCACAGGCATTACAACTCTACCCACCTTAAAAGAATTCTGTCCTCAGAATTTAATCAAGAGGCTAGAGGGGCAATGACAAGCTATACTAATAACAAGCGACCTATACTAGGCAATCAATCAATCATGCAAGCAAGGAATCGAAGGCATGAGGCATAAGAAAGACATTATACCTCACGAGTCAAACAGGTCAGGATATCGCGATCGGATATCATCCTCTCGCTCCCACATTGACTCACCCAAAGAGTGATGACCCCAAGCAACTCGGACTAACTTGATAGTCTTGTTCTTGAGGATCTTCTCTCTCCTGTCCAATATAGACACGGGCCTCTCCTCATACGAAAGGTTGGTACCAACAACCAATTCCGAATGATCCAGGTTATGGCTCGGGTCCGGGATATACCGTCGTAATTGGGATACATGGAACACGGCATGCACCTCGCTTAACGACGGCGGAAGAGTGAGATGATAGGATACATCTCCTACTCGTTCGAGGATGTCGAACGGTCCTATAAACCTAGGACTAAGCTTTTCCTGTACGTCGAAACGAATGACGCCACGGTTAGGCGAAATTCTCAGGAATACATGATCGCCGACCGAAAACTCGAGAGGACGCCGATGAGAATCGGCCCAATGACGTTGGCGATCTTGGGCAACTCGAAGGTGATCTCTGAATCGCCTGACCACTTCAACTGTCTGGGCAATCATTTCTGGACCGAGCATCTGCCTCTCTCCAATATCATCCTAGGCTAACGGGGATCTACACTTACTGCCATAAAGTGCCTCGAACGGTGCCATCTGGATACTGGCCTGGAAACTGTTGTTGTACGAGAATTCTACCAGGTGCAAGTGATCTTTCCACGAACCATCGAAGTTAAGTGTACATGACCGTAGCATGTCTTCAAGGGTCTGGATCGTGTATTTCGACTGGCCATCTGTCTGCGGGTGATAAGCTGAGCTGAATTGGAGGTGAGTCCCTAAACTCTCTTGCAAGCTATGCCAAAAGTATGATGTAAATATGGAATCCTGGGCCGAGATGATACTGACTGGAATATCGTGCAACCTGACAATCTGCCTGAGGTACATCTCTGCTAGCTGAGCTGTCGACTGACCGACTCTGAATGGAAGAAAGTGGCCACCTTCGTGAGCCGATCAACAATAACCCAGATAGCGTCTCTACCAGCTGGGGATCTAGGTAATCCAGTCACGAAATCTATGGTCACATGCTCCCACTTCCATTCTGGAATGGACAAAGGCTGAAGAAGTCCAGCCGGTCTCTGATGTTCGGTCTTAACTTGTTGGCAGACTAAACAACGAGAGACAAACCGGGCTATCTCCATCTTCATGCCATTCCACCAAAAGTGCTGACGGATATCATGGTACATCTTCATACTGCCAGGATGGATTGAATACTGAGAACTGTGCGCTTCTGACATGATCTCGTGTTTGGTATCTCCACTAGGCACACAAAGATGCTTACCATGTCAAAGTGTACCATCCTCATGAATGTATAACTCTGGTCTTCGTCCTGCCTCACACTCTGCTCTGAGTCACTGAAGCTTGGAATCTGTTGACTGCGCCATCCGGATCCTCCCGACTATAGTGGACTGAACTTGCATACTGGCCATCAATGCCATACTGGAAGGGAGAACAACTTCAATACCCATCTTCTGAAGATCTGCTAACAGCTCTGGTTGCGCTGTTAGGAAATAAACTCTGGCTCTCCTGCTCAATGCATCTGCTACAATGTTGGCCTTTTCAGGATGATACTGCAGGTTGACATCATAATCCACAAGCAGCTCCAGCCATCTCCTCTGACGCATGTTAAGATCTTTCTGGGTGAAAACATACTTCAGGCTCTTGTAGTCGGTGAAAATATCCACCCTATCTCCATACAAATAGTGCCTCCACAACTTAAGTACAAACACTACTACTGCCAGCTCCAAGTCATGGGTTGGGTAATTCCTCTCATGATCACGAAGTTGTCGTGATGCATAAGCTATTACCTTCCCATGCTGCATCAGAACACATCCCAAACCTCTGTTCGAAGCATCATAATATACCGAGAATCCTCCTGTGCCATCTGGAAGCGTGAGAATGGAAGCTATCATCAAGCCTCGCTTCAACTTCTCAAATGAATCCTGACACTCTGTTGTCCAAGCAAACTGCGCATCCTTACGGGTCAACTGTGTCAATGGCGCTGATATCCGAGCAATGTCTGAAACAAATCGCCGGTAGTAGCCGACCAATCCAAGAAAACTATGAATCTCTACAACTGTGCTGGGCACCGGCCACGACTCAATAGCCACAATCTTCTGGGGATTCACTTCTACTCCTCCTCTGGTAATGATATGACCCAAGTACGAAATGCGATCGAGCCACAACTCGCATTTACTGAACTTGGCATATAACTTGTGCTACCTGAGAATCTGGAGGACAACTCTGAGATGCTGCTCATGCTCCGCTTCACTCTTGCTGTAGACCAGGATGTCATCCAAGAACACGATCACAAACTGATCTAAGTAAGGGATGAAGATACGATTCATGAGGTCCATAAATATCGTCGGCGCATTGGTCGCTTCAAAAGGCATAACAAGGAACTCCCAATGCCCATATCTCGATCTAAACGCTGTCTTCGGGATGTCCTGCTCTCTGATTCTGATCTGATGATATCATGAGTGCAAGTCGATCTTCGAGAATACTGCCGCCCCTTTGAGCTGATCAAACAAGTCATCTATCCTCGGGAGAGGATATCTATTCTTGATTGTCACAGAGTTCAAGGTATGATAATCAACACATAACATGGACGTACCATCCTTCTTTTTCACAAGAAGCATCGGGGCTCCCCAAGGCGATCCACTAGCACGAATGAATCCTTTGGTTCTAAGCTCTTCAATCATCTTGTACAATATCTCCAACTCTGAAGGTGCCATCCTGTAGACTCTCTCTGATACTGGGGCCGCCCCAGAAATCAAGTCTATGGTGAACTCGATCTCCCGTTCTGGCGGCATACCTGGAAGCTCTTCTGGGAAAACATCTGGAAACTCTTCGATTATCTGGGGCAACTGCACTACTGCTACTGCCATCCGCAACGCTGGAGGAGAAGGCTCAACTGCACCTCGGAAGAAAGAAAACTCTGGCTCGCCTGGAATGCTAAAAATAACCCTACCAATATGGCATTCTATTCTAGCATACTGGTTCCTCAACCAATCCATCCCTAGGACCACATCATAATCGACCATCGGGAACTCTATCAATCTAGCGGGGAATTCTCTACCGCTAACTATGATCTGACACGAGGAAAATACCCTATCTACTCCCACAAGTCCGTTACCAGTAAGTATATTGAGCCTTACTGATAACGACTCAGGCTCCAGTCCTATCCGTGTCGCGAATCGTGCAGACATAAAAGAATGCGATGCACCAGAATCAAATAAAGCTGAAGCTGGGAAGGAGTTGACGAGAATAATACCTGCCACTACCTCTCTTGGTGCTAATCCTTCCTCCACGGTCATCACCATGGCCTGACCATGCCCACAGGGTGTTGGTCCCCTCTGCTGAAATCCTCGCTGCCTCTTCTGACTCAAGGCTTGGGCTTGAGTATGCTGCTGGGGGTTCAGCTGCGGGAACATCTGGGACTGGGGCGGCAAGGGCCTCGGCAACGGATACTGCTGCTGCTGGACCGGAGCTGATCCTCTCACTGAAGAGCTAGAAAGGTTGGACGATGATGAACCACCACTGTTTGGGCAGGATCCAACCCTATGGTCTGGTGCTCCACAAGCCAGGCACAATCCCTGTGCCCTGCGACACTCTGCTACCACATGGCCTGGCTTTCCACAATGAGAACATCCCATCGCGAAAGACTGCTTCTGTTTCTGCTGGGGGTACGTCGGGGCTGAATGCTGAACCGACGTTACTGAGGCCGCCCGCCTCGGAGCTCTAATAGTCAAAGCCCTGGCTGCCGGGGCTGGTGCTGATGACTGATTCATCTGGCCGTGGGATCTCTTCCGACCTCCGGCCCTATCCATAATCCTCTGGGAGGTATACTCATGCCTCCTAGCTGCTCTCAAGACTGCATCAAAAGTCTGATGCTCAAACTGTTCAACTGTCAACAAAATATCCAAGTGAAGCCCCTGTTGAAACCGCTGAGCTCTATCATACTCGGTTGCCACCAAGGTGGGAGCAAACCGACAAAGTCTCGTAAACTCGGCCGCATACCCGTCGACCGTTTTGTCCATCTTTTTTAGATTGGTAAACCTCATCTGTAGATCGTACCGAGCCACAGCATCAAAATACTTGGTCTGGAATCTCTCCCTGAATACTGCCCAAGCAATGGGTGCCACTAATCCAACGGCCTGTGCCGCCCACCAGCTACGGGCAAGATCTAGCAACTACAGGCGCACTACGGCCACCTTCTCATTCTCTGGGGTCCTGGCTGCTTCTAGAATCACCTCAGTGTCCTGAAGCCAAGCATCTGCTGCGATAGCATCTTTGCTACCATCAAAGAAGGGAGGGTTCAAGCGCTTGAAGCTGTTGGCTGCGTTGTTACCCTGATGACCTCCTCTGGTCAAAGCATCCGTCACTGCCTGGTACAAGGCATCTCCACGCCGATCTTGGGAAGCTATCAAGGTCCTGACGAGACCAACCAAAGTACCGTCATCAGGTTCTACAGGCTGGACTGGCTGGACCGGTGGCTCTCCGCCAGAAGGCACGACTCTGGAGGCTACTCCGGAATGCTGGGCTTGATCCCCGGGTTGCGGCTGATCCACGGGAAGTGCTCCACCTTGCTGACCGGCAGGTCCAGGAATGATGCCGCTGAAGAAGAAGACATGGGGAACAATAAGGAAGGACCAAGACAGATCAACGATACAAGCATATGATCAGGACAAGAATCCAGGGATTCAGAGGACACGAACAGAGATCAAGGGCGCATACTGATTGAGACATCTATTTGGTAAACCCTCACATATCTTGATTTACAAGACCTACATGGGCCACCACGTAAACCATGTTACGCCCCAAAACCAGAATACTGGAGAGCGGGGGCAGACATAGCCAGCTACGTATATGAAATGGGATCCATCTCGCTATACGGTCACGGTTGTCTAGATGCATGAGGGTTTAACTACAAGCCAGCAGTATCTTAAGGTCATGAACAAGCCTATTGTCTCAATCACAAGCAAGTAAGTAAAAGTTATAAGATGTATGATCATTAAATATACAATAGTAAGGCGTCCCGAATATTACATATTCAGCTGATCATGAAGCTAGTCGTTACAAAATGTCATGACTAGCAAGAGTTTAGTCATACATGATCAACCCTAGGATCTGTCAATCATGTTACAGCCTGTAGGCAGACAGTAAGTAATTGCAATCGAGCTAAACAGGTGCTCGTCGGCTAAACGCCTCAAAAGAATATTTTTACAATAGAGTGGGAGATCAAGAATAAACCCACTCGTTGCCAGGGTTCCGTCTAGTGGCCACCATCTGGCTGGAAGGTCGGTAGATCCTTTGGAGCAGTTCTGAAATCTTGCCACATAAAACCAGTTGGGTCAGACCCCAGAAAGAGCAAGTGCCACAAAGTAGGCTTCACTTAGGAACTAAAACAAGCAATTAGCACAAAATAACAAATAAGTAATAAATAAGACAAGAGTTAAGAAAGAAAAGCATAACAGGGTGATATACGATGAGATAACCGTAGGACTATTCAGATGGCCAGGTTACAACCCGTAAACCAAACAAGGTCCGAGGTTGTAACCCTTCGTCTGAACAGAACTTGGATTCTCACCATTTATCGGTAAAATAAATACAGGCATTCCGGTCATGCAGTAACATGGAACAGGATCAGGACAAGACTAGACTGGTTAGACTCCATCCAACCATTTCACGGCCAAGCAAGAATTACGGCTTGATACTTTAACTAACTAGGGTTGTCACAGGCCTAATTACTAACAAGATGCAGTGAGATTATTCCACAGCCACAAGCCCTGCAGACCATCCAGGTTACCCATGACGAAAATTAGGGGTTGAATTCAGGTGGGTACATCGTCCAGGAAACGCATGTACCCTTAGGTAGCTTGAAGGGTGCAACACATGACAGTGTGCTGGAAATGTGCCCTACTCGACGGCAGGCTACCGATCCCAGGTGCGCCCAGGTAACGGGATTGCCTGTAGCTGGAAAATCTCTTCATGACTACTGTGTAATTCTAGTTATTTACCTTAGTCCATTTTAGTAGGTACTCCTGACCGTGGTACTCAGGAGTCCCTGTCCTAGACATGATGCAAGACAGGACTGGTTCATTTGTACAAGCACAATCACCCACGGTGTCTAGGTAATTTATACAGGTCATGTCATGTCAGGTAGCCGTCGCAACAGCTGTTCAAGATAATCATGTCAGGTGTACTTGTCAGGAGTGCGCCACGATGGGCCACTATCATGTCATGTTAGTCATGTCAGGAGTGCACCACTATGGGTCACTGTCAGGTCATGCTCAGTTATCATTCCTAAACATATTAAATAAATTCATGATTATCACGTTCATGACAAAAGGCGTAAGGATATAAAATGGTCATAAAATATCTAATAAAATATCAATATGCAGGGCTATAGGAAAGCCATGCGGCTAAGGCATATGCGGCCAGGAATGATCTCATGCGGCTGAAAGAGAACAGCCCATACGGCTGAATAGGGTCAGGCACATGCGGCTAAAAGGGAAAGGCTTAGGCGGTTAAAGGGGTATCAGTCATATGCGGCTCGGAGATCCAGTCAGTCATACGGCTAAGAAAGGCAGGGCATAAGCGGCCCGGAGGTCAAGGAAGCCAACCCATGCGGCTGGGAGACTGCGGTGTATACGGCTCGTGTGTGTTGAGTTCATGCGGCTCGGGATGGACGGAGTCCCATGCGGCAGAGGGAAGCAAGGCCTATGCGGCTGGGAACAAGGGGTGCATATGCGGTTCGGGAAGAAGGGCCCCATGCGGCTAGAAGTACAAGCGCCTCACGCAGCTAGACTAAATACTTGTCACATGAACTTGTCATGCGGTCAAGTCCAGTTAATAGTGCATGCGGTTAGAAGCTGACTTGCCGCATGAATGTTCATGCGGTCAAGTGCTGCCATGCGGCTCGGGACTGTGCTTCTTCTCAAATTTTCCGAGAGGAAGTTCACCATGAAACCATGGCTACCAGGCTGCATAGAACCTTCATCCGGAGTCCAAATCCGAACTTCCATAGGTCAAAATGGGGCAGAACAAGATTCTCTACAACATAGAACCATCAAAACTCGAAAATAACAAGATTAAGTAGATCAAAACCCAAGAATTCCAAAAATAATGTAAATTTAGATCTATAAGAATCTAGCCATAGAAAGTGAAAATGCCAAGTACTAAGGTAAGTTAAAATGCTGTAAGAAAAAGAATGAAGCAATAAAAATTAGGGTTCCTCCATGAATTAAGTTGCACTTTCCTAGACCTCTCTCTCCCTCTCTCTGGTAGGTGAAGAAGTTAATGGTGGAGAAGAAGAGAGTAATGAAGAGAGAGAAGGAAGAATGGGTTATTAAATACTATGGGTGGTGGTAGGTAGGGGTTCACCTTGGTTCATGATGAACCAAGTAAACCAAGCCGACCCAACCCAACCCGAACCAAGAATAACCAAGCCATGAAGGACGAGCTAAGCAAGGAACCATGCAATACAAGAATAAATATGTACACATATTCCAAAAAAATATGCAACACGAACCACATGCATTACATTCATGGTAGTTCAAAGTATAATTACGGTAGATAATGACGAAAGTAGTTATAAATAGCTCAAGTTTAATAAGGACCTAAGTCATGTCCAGTGTTCTTGCTTATATAGTCGCCCTACTGTCTCTGGTATCAGGCCTTGCTGGACTAATGGGGTATGGGTTACTAAAACTCTATATTCTAGTTAAACATATCTTCCTACACTAGCATAAATTCTATGCCACTCAGTTATACTTCATTAAGGGGTTATAAGATTACGGGGTGATAGGCCGTGAGGTATACTACCCAACTTATAAAAGTGAACTAATAGGGTGATTGAACAATATAACCCATATAACTAGTATGAGTTATCTTCCCAACTTCTCTATCAAGCGCGATGGAAAAGGATAAGTTCAAAGTGAAAGGTAATTAAGCAGAAGCAAATAAAGGTAGTCGGATGAGAGTTCAAAATTGGAATGAAGGGAGGAGTTCAAGCATGTGGATGAGATTCTAGACTCTAATCCTTTATATGCAGGCTCACATCGGTATAGTAACATAACCGAAGTGATAAACTCGACCTGCATGGGCCACCACAATAACATGTAACGCCCCAGTCCCAAAATACTTAGGACCAAGTACGTAGACATGCCAGCTGCACACATACGAAGTATACTTCAATATATGGAAACCTTGTATGTATATATAGCTGTAAAAATGCACTAAACCAATAGTAATATAATCTCATACACAAAATGAAAGAATAATAATATAAATCAACTTTGAAATTTATAATTTATGCATGTAGTTGGGCGGAGACAAATCCACTACCAACCATTTAAATGAGAAGAAGAATACACGGAAGAAAATATAAAGGAAAGGTAGAAAGTCGACCCAAGGGCAATCCTCTGCGAAGGGATAGAGAAGATCACAGCCTTGGCTAAACACCTGCAGATATCAAAGAAGCACACACCTGGAGAGATCACCAGGTCCTCAGAGGGACGTAACAAGATACAGGAAGAACATGCCATAATAAACTGAATATATAAAATTTTACAAGCCACAACTAAAGTAAAATAGTCATAATCGTATCAAGATACATAAAGGAACGGGGAAGACTTGACATTGACTAGATTTTATCTAACCATTCTAATATGTTTATGCAGTTGAGAACAAATCTTTCGTTGCATGAGCCTTGGCTGTAAATAGGATCTGGTATAGTCCCCACTTGGGCTCCAGTGACCTAAGCGCATGATGTTCAAAAATGACAGTGGCCAACTTGAGAGGATCATCTTACCCCAAGTGCATAACGTTCAAGAACGTCAGTGGCCAACATGAGGGGGTAAGCATACCCGTATCTCCAGCAGAGCTTCTGGGTTACAAGGGAATGTGTAATAGAAGCCCATACGACAAGGAAATGTTCTTCCCACCCGATGCACCTATCAAAGTCGTATCTGCGATCATGTACCTCTACTAACTGCTAAGTCTCCTAACATGCCTTTATTAGCAGTTTGACCAAACGCATGCATACGAATGATCAGCCAACACGTAACTACCACTACATGCTACTCATCTCATACATACTTTATGGTACAACTGTGTCAAGGTTTATGATATACACTACAAATGGTAGTTCCTTAACTCTAGGTCCATATGTAATCAAAGGATAATAAGTAAAGTAAAGCTAATATCTCTGAGCAGGCAATAAATCAGGAACTGTAATAATGGTACAGCTACAAGAACTGGAAATAAATAAACAGTGATATGCAATAACAAAAATGCAGACTAAATATAAGCAGCAAATATGGCAAGGTATCTTGCCTGAGGCTGTGTACGAAAGAGCGACATCAAATATGTCGACCAGTCAGAATAGCAAAGCATGAAAGCCAAATCCCGCATATGTCCTCGGATGCTGAAATAAACACCACGAACGTGTTCGGAATATAAGATATGTCTAGGAAATGTATGTCCAAAAGTCTAATTCTGGAACAGGGGAAAAATCATAATTTTGGGTCAAAACGATGTCCGCCGTTGGACCCATTTTGTACCGAAATACGTGCCAGTATCTACGGTCTCTAAAATTGTCAAACTACATGTCTACGGGTCCAGTTTGAGGAGACGAATCCAACCGTATGTCCAAAGTTGGATTCGGGTGGCTATGCACAATTTTGCCGATTGGTGCTGGTCGCGGGCTTGTAAAATAGGCGTTCCGATCAACCTTCTCAGAATCAGACCAAAATAGGCATTCAAGACCAAAAAATGATACGGTCCAGCTGGCCTAAATTTTGTTTCGATTCGACAAACGTGCCCAAAGTAATTGAGAAATTTACAAAGGGGCCGATACGGTGAATTTTGATGGATACGTATCAAATTCGTCACGCACACACGACTAATTTGAATCCCGTCAAAGCCGATACGTTCATGAAGTTGATACATACATTTCGATGCTTTCGATTCACGACCACGTCATCTGGTTCGGTAGGATACGTCGTATCAGAGGATTTCTATATTTTCGAAAACAGTTTTTTTATGTTTTTCACTAATTTTTAATTCGATTTATCCTACTGTCTAAATCACTATAAATAAAACTAATAATGGGGTATTCATCTTGCTTAAGTTTACTATAATCCTATTCAAAAGGGTTTTGAAAACTATTGATGGGTTGGCTGAAAATTGTCTTCCAAATAGGGGTGGGGACTAGTTTGATTCTGTCCTGTTTTTACAGTTTTTTGACAACTTGGCGTCGAGATATCAAACAACCTAGTTTATATAGATTTAAACTAATTTAGGGGTGTTTAAGAGGGTCGAGTTGACGACATACCAGCAGTGTCAGATCGTAAAACGAGCGAGCGATCGCTTAAAAAACGTACATCGAAATGGCTCTCTTCAGCCTGCTGCCGCGGTTGTCTTGTTACGCTATTGTCGGTGTTGTGCGCTACGGCGCTGCTGTGATGACTCTGCCAGTGGATCAACGACGCGCGAAAGGTGACACGCGCGCGTGGACATGGGGAAGCAAGATGTTAGAGGCGACGGAGTTTAGGGTTTTATTCTATTTGTTTCCTTCGCACGATATATGGGATCGGTTATGTTTACATAGGAAGGCTCTGCCTGGGGCTCGGGGGCCATTGCGGGTTTCTAATTGTTACGGTTCCTAGGAACAATAAAAATTAGAAGTTTGTATTTTTTTCCTTATAAATCTTATCATTTGCTTTATATATATATATATATATATCCAATAAAATCTCCATAAATCCTAATACAATTATTAACCTTATCTATCCAAATATTTAATGTATTTAAACATAGGTACATATATATTTAAATTCTTTTGACAATAAAAAATAAAAACCGATAATAGTAGCTTAAGAATAAAAAATATGTTTATTTAATCATAACAAAAATAACATTAATAATAATAAAATATTAGAATAATCAAATATATATATATATATATATATATATATATATATATATATATATATATATATATATATATATATTTCTATGTATATATCTATATATATACAATAAAATCTCCATATTTCCTAATATAATTCTTAATCTTATCTATCCAAATATTTAATGTATTTAAACATAGGTACATATGTATTTAAATTCTTTTGACAATAAAAAATAAAAACCGATAATAGTAGCTTAAGAATAATAAATATGTTTATTTAATCATAACAAAAATAAAATTAATAATAATAAAATATTAGAATAATCAAATGGTGGCTTTGGTGGATTATACCACACCCCCTTATCCGGTCCGAAATATTGTACAAATATTGGAACACATTATTAAATAATATTAATACTAATATTTGTATAAATAAACTTTTAATTAGAAAATATACATCAAGTCTTATAATAATTTAAGAAATATTTGCACACACATAAAAATATGCCCACCTAGCCATCTTTGGTCACACCATATGCCTACTTGGGCCTGGTTTTGGTCCGGGCCCTGTTCGGGCTGGTTTGGACGAACCGGGTCATCTAAAACCAATATATAAAATAGTATCTTATTAAAAATGATTTAATTGAGCCAATTCACAACTTGGCCTGGTTTTCCTAGTTTGGACATCATCATGGCTAGGCTTCTCCTAGCATGGCTTGTACACTAGTCAAGGCACACTTCTACATTCTTCGTGCCAAAGTTCATGGTCATCTTGTTCTCCAAAACTCAACAATCGCTAAGGTCATCTTTAATAATTAATAAAACCATAAATTGCATAAAATTTATTTTTAAGTCTTTTTAAATAAAAAAATATTTCAAAAATTTAGGAAATTTATATATTTTGAAAATGGTTTTTGTCAATTTTGGGAAACGAATTTCTCGGCGTACGGTCGACGAAATTAAATTCTATAAAATAGGTTTTGAAGCCCTATATGATGTCTAGGACTATCTTCAGATAGATTTATGAAATTCCTACTGTTTGGTTCAAAATCTTTCTTCCAAATTAGGGTACTAGACAAATGTTTTATTCTGTTTTCGAACACCTTTTGCTCAATTTTGTGTCGATTTCTCGGACAGGTCGTGCGACTACACTTAAACCTATTTACTGCAGTTTGAATGCGTATAGGTTGACTACACATCAGATTTTTCGGTTCGAAAATTTGTCGAACGACGAGGAAGAAATAAGACATGGAATAAGAGTACCTGGATTGTTGCTCTGCTATTGCTACTGTTACTTATGGTTTCAGTCACACCTCTGTTGTTGGAAATGTGCAGCGATGACGCCAGCTAGAGTCTGACATCAAGTGGCGGCATACGAGGGATCGTGGGGGTTCCCTTTAGGGTTATGGTTTAGGTACCGAGAGTTTTGGCGATCGATCAAAGAAGAATAAACTTAAACATTTTAAAATATCCATTATATGTAACACATAAATGAACCTAATCAACTTAAACTTGATTTATTTACTGAAAGTTAGAGAGGAGAATTCGATAAGGATTTGGATGCAACAGGTTGATTGATTGTGGTGAATCTAAATTTAAAAAACCAAAGTCTGTGGTAGTGAGAGAGTGGTTGGGCAAAAGGGGGAAGAGGAACAATGCTAATGTAATTTTTTGCCTTATCTTTTATATATATATATATATATATATATATATATATATATATATATCTAAATCAACCCCCAATTTATTAAAAAGTAATATATATATATAT
>JANAVB010041920.1:0-65106 GCA_029216955.1 Iris pallida
TGCGAAGCCTCCACCTAGCTCTATAAACGCGCCATAGCAGCCTAAACTAAAGGGCTTAACCCGATACAAGATGGAGTCTGCTCTTTGATCTACTTCTTGAAGCACGAAAACGTAAGCGGAAACAGGAGAAGCAGAGGAGAGGTAGGGGGAGAGGTGATCAAGCTAAACGCGCCCCTCACTTGCTATGGCCATCCAAAAGCTTAATTGCAAGGTCGTAGTAGTCGAACCGAAGGCGAGCAAACCCACGGGGCAGGTGACCCGTGCCGGGATTGAGATGTTTCCGATTTTGTTGGTGTGAAGTGAATCGATAATGAGTTCCCCAGTGGAATGAGATTCTTCATTTTTGACCCCAAGTTTAGGAAGGGTCCGTGCGAACCACTCCGCGTAACCAGCTCTGGAGGCAGCTAGGTCGCGGTTATGTCGAGGAAGTTTTGAATGTTCGGTGGTGACCCGGACCCGGCTCTCAAAAGAAGAAGCAATTCCTGTTCCAATTATTGATTTAGTTGTGATTGATCTAGGTGGTTGGACCAGCCTATCCTTTCTCGTAGTTGCAAACGAAAACCATGGAATTATACCTCTGGGAGAGTAGTTCTCTAGCCCTTCCTTCCCACTAGGAATTCTGTGCTTAAACGGCCCCTCGGATCTCATCTATAATACAATTCTTTCTGTCTACTTCTGAGACCCAGCCCGCCACCCTTTACAGGAACGCGAGGCGCCATTTCCCTTCAGGTCTAGGTCAGGTTTACCGAAACCCTATTTCTTCAACATGGGCAAACACACCTTCCTCCCTTCGGTCGCCTCACGCCGCGTTCGCTTTCACTCACTTAGAGCGTAGTGAGTCGAACTTCTATCACCTCCCGGCACGGTCGCCTTCGGGCGCCTCACTAGCTCTTGCAGAACCGCGGAGTGGGCGACCTAACGGTCGCCTTTACCTTCTTCCTTGGGAGGGGTCTCTAGCACATTAGAATGCGAGTTCGGATGCTTGTATAGGGATTCCCTAAACTTTCGTGAGATTAGATGGGCTGGGTCGGTCTGGATGAATGCGAGTGCATGAAAGGTCTGATCGGCTCATAGGTGGCCTTGAATTAGCTCTTTTCCTCTTTCGCAAGCGCCTCCGCTTGATTGAATAGTTCAATGCACGAGCTCCTTGCTTGCCTTCTTCACAGGAGCTCGCCAGATCTATCACTCATCCAGGTAAGGAGTCTTCTCTTTCTTATAATCATTACTTCGAATTGCTCGGGAATTCTTTGATAGTGACTTTTGCCAGGTTCTAGGGGGGCTACTCTACTACTCTTTTTTGTCGATCTTCCTTCGGGTGCCTAACGGTCACCGCGGAGTGGGCTCCCGGCACGGTCGCCTTCGGGCGCCTCATTCTACTCGTCCAGCCCTCTTCACGAACTTGTACAATCAATGCCAGAAAGATAGCCAACTCTATGATCGAAGAAATAAGGAAAGGAGCGACGATTTGGCACCAGATATCTGGAGGTGTGGAAAGAGCTGCTGTGAGAAGGGAAAAAAGCATCAAAAAACGACGATTGCTCGTGAAGCTTTCCACAGAAGGACCCCTTCTTTCTGGCAAAGAGATCACAATGACAGGTACCTGGGAGCATAGCGATGAAATGAACGAAATACGAAGAGTGAAGATGATATAGTCATAGATCTTAGGTTGTAACTTGATCATGAGCAAATTGCTTTTTAGTTGCACCCACGAAGTATAGAAAGTGCCAAAGATTGGGAACTACCCGGGAAGGAGTTAGGAACAGGAAGAAGGAGAAGCGAGAAGCACTTAAATAGAAGAATCTATTGTATTTCGTCCTTTCTTCCACATAGCAACTGGGGATCAAAAAGCACCAAATTTGATGACTTAGTAAGGGAAAGACGAAGTAAGAGCATGCAATTAGAGAGGTTGCAAGATATGTCGGTAAGGCCTCCGTTAATTGTGTACAAACAAAATAGGAGTCCAAAGGTAGGGTAAGAAAGGGTTTAGCTAATAGAAAAATGGACTCTTCCGGGAACCAGTAAGACGTAAACCATGTCAAAAGAAGACCGAGCAATATCCGAAGAGAACGGATTCGAACTTCTACTAGAATGGTTTCCAGTGCGAAAGAAAATGAAATGAGTAATTCAAAGGTTATGAAAGAAAGATGAGAGAAACTTCCATTTCGTAAAAAAAACAAAAAGTAGGCGACCGTTAGGTCGCCCACTCCGCGGTAAGCCAGGCGAGCGAAGTGAGGCGAACGCTAGTGAGGAAGGAAGGGACTTCCCTCTCTGTTGTAAACAAAGCCAAGTAAGCTAGCTGGCATCTTCCTTTAAGAAAACTACAAGTCTCCAAGTCTTAGTTAGCACTCTACGGCTTAACAGCACCTTGGCTCTACTTCTTCCCTGTAGCTGTAGCACTCTACTACTGTACTTGCTTGGGACTCTCTTAAAGAAGATAAAGGCAGGCGCAATCCGTACACGAATCTTTTGAATAGTTCGATTCTTTCAGAACCTTTAGAACTATAATACTTGTGACTAAGGAACTCGCTGAAAGGAAGGTCGCATTAGCATTCCCGGTAAAAGGAAGTGAAGCCTTGACTTGCTAGTGCGGCAGCAGCAGGCGGTTCGGTCGATAGGCAGGCAATCAGGTAAGCGAACATTCCGGTAGCAAGCCTTCCGTTCGATCTCTTTCTTTTCCCTGATAGAGCTCCGCTATTCGCTAAGTTAGGTGAGTAGCCGAGAGTATTTCGTATATGACTTATTTAGCTTTCCTAAATATAGTACCTAATTCTTACTGCTTGTTCATTCCGGGTATGCGCAATCAGTACGATTGATTTCCTTCCTTTATCCCTAGTACGCTAAGGTACTTTCATTCGGATATTCGCTAAGGTACATAGGCCAGAAAGCCAAGAGGAACGCAGGAAGGTGGCCTGATATGTACTTCCTTTAGTACTGGTAATAGGTAGCTAAAGAGGAGTTAACGGCAGGCTAGCCTCTTCTACTCTACTATAAAGGCTCATAAGCAAGTCCCTACTATACTATACTATACTACTATACTATACTATAAGGGCTCATATATTAGATCAGATGCAAGCAACCGAAGTCTCATATGCCATAAAGCAAACACTTATGGTATTGGTAAGGTGCCTTCATCTTCCTTTAGAACTGTCTGCAAGAGGAGTTTCAAGGTAGCATAGGGGCTAAATGGAATAGATAAGCCTTTGTACTGTGTACATTAGGAGGTTCCCCCTGAAAGTGCTAGTTTACCTAAGTTATAGAGTTAGCGTTGAGTACAGGACAGATACAAGTATGCCCTACGTCAGTCAGGAATTCATAGATCAACCATTAGCAGGCGCAATCAGTTAATCGATAGATCTCCTGCCCTTTCTAACTGTACTACTTGCTGGTAGCATTCCTTGAGTTAAGGACGGATAGTAGCAGTCTTAGGTCATGTAGTAGCTCTCCTGATGGTACTTCTGTTATGAGAGAGAGGTTAGCGATAGCTACGGGGAAGAGCTCGATGACTACGCTTGCCAATGTTGTCTAAAATGGCGATGGAATCCCAATCTTTAAGAAAAAAGAATTTCTGAATTATAAGACATACTCTACCTTCTAGCGCAAATAGTAGTTTACCTGCCTTGCTCGGACTCTCTTCCTTACTGCGCTGAGATTGATACCAATCCAGTCCTTAGCGAATAACCAAGTTCATGCAGTCTATTTTCTTCCACTTGGAACTTCATGCGTGACTTGAGTGATTCTCTTTAGTTTCTCTTCCAGAGTCTACGTCTCGGTCTCTTACGTGAGGCTGCCCTACCCTTCCTTGCTTATGTACCCACCGGTTATGGTTCTACAACTTTAGACTATGGTTCGTTCTGTAGGATCTACTACAGTTGTTGGGAAAGTCTCGTCATAGATAGACAAACGGAACTCTATGTGATCATTCGCCGAAATAGGCCTACTTAACCGGTTGCGATGTACGGAATTCCTTTGTGCATATCCTAGTGCATTAGCGATGACCTTTCTTACGAAAGAAAATGAGAGAAGGGCTTTTCAAAGAAGCAGGCAAGACCCTGGTCGAACCTTGATTCACCATAAGCAGGCTGCTTCACCAATGGAGAACCAGACGAAAGCACTACAGACGATGTTGGTTGGATGAACGAACTGAAAACCGAAGATGGACGGAAAAGGATGGGCTTAGGAAGTTGACTAGGGAGTGTCATGGTAGGCTGACATGGCTGAACAACGGGGGTTGACATGTATGCTGACTTGGCATTCGAAAACTGTGAACTATCTTCCTATATTCTCATTATACGACACGTAGCCTATGCTAGTGCCGAGTTGATTAAGTCAAGAAAAGCTGTAGTTCGGCCTTCCGTTGCTTCTTTCATGATACAGACGATCTTCGAATCTCTTGCTTAAATTGGACTTCGGAAACTCATTCGCTCAAGGGAAAAAAGGACCTATTGGAGTCCTAGGGCCCGAGCGGGAAGGCATTCTCTCTCTCCTCTAGTCCTTACTTCATCAACTCGACACTCGAAGCGTAGAAATGACGTCTTAAATAAAATAATAGGACTTGGAAGGTTCCGTAATCGCCCTTGTGGGATTCCTCTCTTTGGCATGTGAATTGGTTTACTATATCCTCCACCTTGCTTCTCGCGGAAGAATGTGAGACCCACCCGAGTGAGAAAACAAGTCCTCCATCCGGACCTAGAATGGAAAACGAACTCTTTCTTGATGATCACCGAATATTCACTTCATTACAAGCAGTAGAGTCAGCAAGACTTCTTTCAAGGCTTCGAACGTGGTGTAACCTGTCCTTCTAAAGTGGTGAGACCCGGCTGCATACTTTCATGCAGGTGAGAGGTAGCGAACTAAGACGCTTAGTTCTGTGGCTATTGCCGGTCTGGAACATTGGCTTTCTTCTTGAAAGGTCCGCTCACTCCTCTATTTGATATTTTCTAGCAACCATTACCATGTAGGATCCGTTCGTTCATTTATTGACTTGACTTCCTGAACTTCACTAAGTAGAGCAAGGGAGAAGCACAAGCAACCAAGCAAAGAGGAAAAGAAGCAATCTATACCATTTAGGATAGACGCCACTGAATAGAAAAGAAAGGCGAGCGTTAGTAAGGCGACCATTAGGGAGGAAGAATCCAAAAAGCAAAAAAGAACACTTTCCACCTGGACAGTCCAATTCTAGAAAGCGACTTTCATGCCATGTTGTAGGAAACAACCCTCTTCTTTGCGACTCGAAAGAGGCCCCCTCTCACCTTATCTTTTCTGTATCGTCATGGTCGATTCTTATGAAGGAGAGAACAAGCCTTGGTCTCATCAGACCATGTTCCCGAATGATGCCAATCCGGTCACACACAACTTGTTTGCTGATGACTTTATGATCTTCACGGAAGCCAGCACCTCTACTACCTCTAATCTCAAAGAACTTCTTTTTTTTATCTTGATTTTCTCTTCTTTGACAGATCTGCAAGGTTGTTGGGGGAGAAAGCAAGCTATATCTCTCTCGGGCTACGGGCTTCTCAAGATGACAGATTGCCGATATACTCTCAATCTTCCAGAGGGCTGTCTACAACGGGTTCTATGGCCGATCGACGTAACCGATCTGGGAGTGCCGAAGAAGGAAAATGAAGACGGAGATTCGGAAGTAGCGAATGCCTCTTTCTCGCCAAGCCTAATCTTTCTCATTGAAATAATAGGAACCTTCGATCAAGCCAAAGAAAGAGAAAATCACAAGACTATGTGAAGCTTATAGCTTTTCTTGTCCAATTGCAACAACTGAACTGAACCGAACTTCTCGTTTCATTCGGTCAGCACCCTGGCTTACCTCATTTCACTACTTACTGAGACTACCCTGAAAGGGACTCATAAGCCTAGCAGCCCCCATCTTAACTACCTTCTGCCTACGCCTATTCTCAATCAAGGAAGTTGAAGGTTGAAGTTATGTTCTCTAAGTCAAGGAGCAATACGCTTTTTTCTTCATCTCTTTCATGCATACTCCACCTGGCTCGGAGGGATATAGCTTAGTTGGTAGAGCGGAGCTCTTAGGGTCGTTGCGATTACGGGTTGGATGTCTAATTGTCCAGGCGGTAATGATAGTATCTTGTACCTGAACCGGTGGCTCACTTTTTCTAAGTAATGGGGAAGAGGACCGAAACATGCCTATTGAGACAAAAAGATGGGCTGTCAAGAACGTAGAGGAGGTAGGATGGGCAGTTGGTCAGATCTAGTATGGATCGTACATGGACGATAGTTGGAGTCGGCGGCTCTCCTAGGGTTCCCTCATCTGGGATCCCAGGGGAAGAGGATCAAGTTGGCCCTTGCGAATAGCTTGATGCACTATCTCCCTTCAACCCTTTGCTTTGAGCGAAATGTGGCAAAAGGAAGGAAAATCCATGGACCGACCATAGACCCTGTTCAATAAGCGGAACACATTAGCTGTCCGCTCTCCGGTTGGGCAGTAAGGGTCGGAGAAGGGCAATCACTCGTTCTTAAAACCAGCATTCTTAAGACCAAAGAGTCGGGCGGAAAAAGGGGGAGAGCTCTCTGTACTCGAGGCGACCAGAGGTTGGAAAGAATTATCCGGGACCTCCAGATCTCTTTTTTGACTAAACTGATGCTGGATCTGAAGCACCTCTTTCTGCATAAGTGGTTTAGCAGTTATCGAAGCTTTTGAAGAAGCATTTTTCTAGCGAAATTTTGTCATTGAGAAAGGTGTTTCACTCTGATCTTAGATCCATCAGACTGGCTTTAAGCCAAGTCTCTTTCCAAACGGGAAAATTAGCTTATCTCGATACAATCTTGTTCTAGTATGCCAAACAAAGCATAGAATTAGCAATTGTATGACCCCAATTCTCATATGCAGCAATATTCTTTGTTTCTTCATGATCTGCTCCATCTCTCCCACACTCCGCGGTGAATATACTCCTTCTCTCTATAGGATTCCGGGATCGGCCTTTACGGCCTCTACTCTACGCCATCTGAAATGGTTTCATTAGGAGTGGGCTGCCGAAATGGAATTTATAGAAAAGACTAGTTATGTCTCTCAAAGTTTAAGAGTCAGCTAAGTCGCTCAACAAAGAAGGTAGGTGAAAAGCACCACCAGCACAGGCAACCCGCGGAGGAATTTGTTTGAAAAGAGGAAATCCCACCAATGTCAATATGAGGGATTCACATGCATGAGATGAAATTCTTTCCGCCAGATGTTCAAGCGAGTTTCAACAATACCATTATAACTGTTACAGATGTACGAGGCCGAGTGGTTTCTTGGTCCTCAGCCGGTACTTCTGGATTCAAAGGCACAAGAAGAGGGACACCCTATGCAGCTCAAGCCGCTGCTGTAAATGCTATTCGTACTGTGGTTGATCAGGGTATGCAACGAGCCGAAATTATGATAAAAGGTCCTGGTCTCGGAAGAGATGCAGCATTACGAGCCATTCGTAGAAGTGGTATACTATTAAGTTTCGTACGTGATGTAACACCTATGCCACATAATGGATGTCGACCTCCTAAAAAGACGTGTGTAGAATAAGAATGAAACGTATTTCAAGAGAAAGAAATTCTTCAATGATCTGATCAAATAATTATATTAGTATGGTTCGAGAGGAAGTAACAGGATCCACTCGAACACTACAGTGGAAATGTGTTGAATCAAGAGTAGACAGTAAGCATCTTTATTATGGTCGTTTCATTCTGTCCCCACTTATGAAAGGGCAAGCCGATACGATAGGTATTGCCATGCGAAGGGCTTTACTTGGAGAAATAGAAGGAACATGTATCACACGTGCAAAATCTGAGAAGGTGCCGCATGAATATTCTACAATAGTAGGTATTGAAGAATCAGTACATGAAATTTGAAAGAAATTGTATTGAGAAGTAATCTGTATGGAGTTAGAGACGCATCCATTTTCGTCAGGGGTCCTAGATACGTAACCGCTCAAGATATCATCTCACCACCTTCTGTAGAAATAGTTGACACAACACAACATATAGCTAACCTGACGGAACCGATTGATTTGTGTATTGGAGAAAGCACCTACTGCCTCAAGCTACAGGGATTTCTTTCTATTTCTAAACGGAGAGCCGGAGGTGTTCTCAAGCGGCGAAGCCTGGCTGCAGATGTCAACCTAACTACTTCACTGAACTGATCGTTGCATTCGGTCTTCTTACCGCGGAGTGGGTGGCGTTCAAAAAGGGCAAGGCTTCCTCGATCCGGTTCGTGCCCTTCCCTGCCAGAGGCTTTAGCTCTTTCTCGTCAGTTGCGGTGAGCGGAACGTATCGCTCTGCTTGTGAAGGTGAACGCTTGTCCTGCATCGAAGTCTGATTCTGAGGAGTCTCCATTTCTCCATTGGTGGTACTAAAACCTGTATCTTATGGATCAGTCCCTGTTGGTAGAAGGTTGCCTTGTCAAAGTCGCTGTAGCTTCTGTCGCAGTTGTTTGAGCTGGGCTTGCTGCTTTCGGACTACTTGCAAAGTTGTCTGATTCTCAACCTATTTTGATTTGGCGCTGCAAACGGAGGCTTTCAGCAAACGGCAACATTGTAGACTCTTTCAAAAGCTTGAGTGAGTGAGTTGAGAGGAAGAGTCGGAGGGTCACGACCACGACTTTGGGAGAGTTTCAAAGTAGAATGAATCGGAGGAGCCTTCGGACAAGAAAGAGCGGTCATTTGGTATATTATTTGACCTTGCCTTCGGAACCGAAACTGAACAATTGATGAAAGCCTTCAATTCAAACAAAGGGGCGTAGCGAGGAAGATCAAAAAAAGCAAGCCTACCATTTCTCAACATTTGACGAGAGCCCGGGATTGTCGAATGCCAGTCCATTTTGACTCTTCTCTGAATCTTCGAACGAAATGGTTGAGCTAGAAGGGCTCCACAACATCGTGCTCACATTCCACTTTGATTCAACTTCAACAAAGTGGTTTAGGTGTGTTTACGAGACGGATTAGTTCTCTTATCCGGATCAGGCATAAGTAGGACCGGAGCAGGCAGACAAGACAGATGACCCAAAGTTCTGCAAATACTACAGAACTATTGGTCACACCTTAAAAGAGTGCTTCGTGTTCAAGGCAGGAAATTCTTAAGAACAATGAGGTTACCCTCAATGACTAAGAAGAGACCACAACAGCTGCACCGGTGTTCGTGGGCTTTGATAAAGAGGTGCACTCCTCTAAGAAAAATGGAATATGACTCCAATCCTCAGAATTCGAAGTCATAAGTTTAGACTCTGAGTTCATCGAAGAGGCGATGGTTGATTGAGAATCGTAATTGATGGGTCAATGCTGCTGGGTGCGTAAAACACTATCACAGAATGTGTATCTTGCTCCCAGATCTAGTGGAGGAATGAAAGCGAGAAGACTTGAGTAGGAATTCTTCAGGAAAAGAGTAGGGGGGCTGATAAGAAACAGTTGTCGTTTTAAAACCCGACCCCGGATGTACCTCAGAGGAGGTAACCGGGTTACCAAAGTCGCGATCAGAATGAATGAATGGTAAGTTCGCTGGGCCTGTCTTTTGCTCCCAGAGGTGCTGGTTCGAATCCGCATGACAAGTGTGCTTGCTTGGAAGTTCGAGGTAACTCAAAGTTGGTAATTAACCAAATGAACGGCGTCTATGAAGTTAGAAAACCCGATCTCTTACCCTATCATAGAGCAGCGAGCGAAGACGCACGCACCTTCGCATATTTCAACATTGAACATGTGCCAAGGAGACAGAACACAAAGGCAGATGCCCTAGCCAGTCTCGCAGCTCTCTGTCTTTACCAGAAGGAGAATCCATGACGGTTACGGTCTATGAGAAAATCATCCTGCCACCACTCAACACCTATGAAGTAGGCTAAACAACTAACAAAGCAATTTCGGGCCACCAAACCCTGCAACTGATGAGAAGGACCGGGGAAGCGTGTACGTTGTCACACTCCCTGCCTTCCAAAGGTGCCTAGAGGACGGGCCAGACGCAGCAGAGCGACGACCCGGGGGCGGATTTCCCACCAGCAGGGGGACAGGAGACGGCCATCTCGAGGCACATCACGACCTACAGGCAACACCGGCGAGACCCGGGAAGGCAACCCGATTAGGAGTCAGAGGATCCATAGTACCTGCAGCCTCCCGGACTTCATATTCAACATTTTTGAAAGTGGGGGTAAGGGATCTCTTTTCTGCAACGGAAAAAAAAAAGTGGAGCAGATTTGACTCGGCACAACCTAACGATACATCCAATACCAATGATCTGTGCCTACCGATACTCGACTCCTTTCAGATATCATACAACTACTAGATAAAGAGCTAGTGTCAATAAAAAGGCTAATTACAGAGGCGCTGTTAAGCCCACTACATAAGCCACGTCTTAAAGATAAGCCCCCACGAAAAGCTGCGGAACTCTTGCTCAAACGAATTCAAGCGTTGCATTGGATAGGCTTTTGTTTACCGAGAGCCTGTTAAGCCCTCATTCAAATAACACTTTTCCGTCCTTGGACTTTCAACAACAAGGATTGTTCGTCTCTCCCGAAATACATGAAATAGCTTCCGCTGGAGCTCAATCCAGATGTAAGCATCTTAGCCAGCCGGAAGTGCATAGCTGTAGGCCCTTTCACCAAATCTAGGATCTATTGAGAACTACGAAGAAGTTATTTCCTCATTTTCGTGCCAGATCCGCTTGAAGTTCATCGCTTGTTCATCCATCCGCTCCATCAATTGTTGGAGTTGTAGCAGTAACATGCCAATCTGGTTGGTTCGTATTCATTCCCGCCGGTCGGGATGAACATGCGTTAGTTTCCGTCTCGATGGTGATTGTTTCAAGAGAAAAGTCTTAAACAATCCGTCTTCACCAATCTTTCTTTTTAAGAGCAAATTCTTTTTGGACTGCTTGTCTCTCCGCATTGACGAAGAAACCTCAAAGTCTTCACTCTCTTCCCTTCCCATTCCGTCCTTCTCTTTCACTCGATCGACGACGAACGAGCTGGAATGTATATAAATCGCTGAAAGTTGGTGATAGGTATGAAAAGACAGCAGCAGGTGCCTGGCCCTTTATATCTTTAGCCCGACGAAGGATTAGACCATCAACTACAAACTACTACCACTAGCTATTCGGGATTGGGCTGGGACGTATACGTTGTTGTCGTTGAGTAACCTATGTCTCATTTGATGCGGCAGCAGAGGTCATTCTTTCTCGAGTCGGAAAGCATTTTTGGGCATAGTTGTAGCTGGTCGTTGTTACGCCCCTGCCCGACGAGACTAGGTGAATTGCTCCCCCGAAACCAACTGATCAAAAGGAGAGATCTGAAAATAGGGACTCCGCCTTTGTCTCTGCCATACTGATCCATGCGGTCCCGGGAATATGGATTCAATGGATGAGGCTGCGGGTTATGTTACTGATTCCCCGATCTATGATCTTTCATAAGCTAGCGATCCCATAGCTCGCATGCTGCTCCCCACGGTACAAATGGTAAAAGAACTCAAGAAAGCGCCTTATTTCGACTTGATGATCGAGTCAATGGCTCATGAACCACGTCTTTTCCCAGAGGAATAAGATAAGAAGACTTTCATCGAGAAAGGATCACTGTTCTTCGCTTGAAGAACTCAGATGCTGTGGAATCACCATTTGCAGAGAGGGAAGAAGAACGCAGGCGAGGATCCCTTATCTATCAAGGGGAGATAGGAAATGTGAATCAAAGAATTTTCCAAGGACAGGACTTCGCTCCGACTAATGGAATGGGCAACTTCTATGTTGGCTATCCTTCCTGACGCCCCAACCTCGGTGCTTTCTTATTGCCTGGCTCGTGCTTGTTCGCTGGTCAACCAAAGCAGCGTCTTTCCAGTGATTCTTCCCCCTTTCCTCTTTAGGCTTACAGAGTTTATCCCAGCCTATAGGATAGGATAGGATAGGATAGGATGCATTTTCTTTTGAAGCTCAGGCCCCGACCAGATGAAATCTCAAAGTAGCTTCTCAATCTTTTTCCAAGATTACCTGGGAAGATAGAAAGAGCTGGACCAATAGCTCTATGGTACGAAGTTTGAAAACATTTGAACTGTTCCACCCTACCTGCGAAAGTGATAAGCTTTGCCTTCCACCCCTTTGATTTTATGAAAAAGTGAAGCGCACAATTGGTCGTTCAGCGTGGTCGAGAAGAGGGACATGCCCTGATATCTAATGGGTAGCTTACCTTCCGAAAACTCCAAGCAGCTCAACATATCCTTCCTCAAATGAATCTTCACATTGGTGAAGAAAACCTTGCTCTTTTCTGCCATTCGCTTCCAAGCCTTACAGCTCTGCAAAATCATCGAGCTGGTTTATATATCAAATGGTGGACCGCATGAAAATGGGCTCCCATAAAGATCATGAAATCATCAGCAAAGGCGAGTCTGGGCCTATCGGTCGAGAAGTAAACTCCTCCATTTAGCAATTGAGTTCTTTCACTCCTGATCCCCGAACATCCAGGAGGGAGCGCTTGTCTCATTAAGTAGAAGCATAGGCGCTGTTAAGCCCTGACTAATGTGGCTCTCACCCTGACTGTGGTATATAGTATCTATAGCGGTGCAGTGGTCACCAGACTCAAATTCCAATAAGGGTAGTTTGTTCCACCTTGTCCGATAGCCTTTGCCTATTCGGTTCGCTAACCAAGGAAAGGCGCATTGCAGTGTACTTATTTGTCTGTTGGCTTGTTCTCTTTCGCCGCAAGGCTGGCTGGCTAAATCTTTCCTATATTTTCAGTCCGGTTCTGTATGTCTTATGAGATAACTACGGAGGCACTTTCGATCACCATTTGGTGGTCCCCTTTCCTGTCTCACTCACCCGATGCGGCTTACCACGCTGCATTCCTTCTTTTCATAGACGAATTCTTAAGAGAAGGGACGCGAGGGCAGCCCCCTTTGACCACGTTCTTCCATAAACAAGCGTGCGGCCTCATCCGCAGTCTAGTCGGCAGATGCCGCCATGAAGGTGGCATACTTTGAAAATCTATCGACCACCACCATGAAATCAATGCATATACAAATGCCAACAAAGGAAGGAGCAAAGGTAGCCACTAGAGAGACGAGCGAATAGCCATGCTGCTAGTTGGGTTATTCCATCTCCCTGTCCGGGAGTTAGCTTCTTTTTTGCTTTAGGTTTAGGGATCGACTGTTCAGATTCGATTCCGTCTGCTTTCTTGTTAGCCCTCGCTAACGCCTTGTGGATTGCCGGATGCAGCGGTGACCCTTTTAGCGCGATTAGCTTCAGATCATTGCCCACTCTTATTGAACCTAAACCAGCTAGGTGGACCTAGGCCTTTTAGACTCGAATCAACCTACACCTACCAGCTGCAACAAGTGCAACAACTTCACTTCTCGTTGCATTCGGTCTTCCATCGTCAACCTCATTTCACTCTTTCGATCGGATATCAATCGCCACGGACTACCTTCACCAAGGCAGTCCTCGCTTGCTTCATTTACGACTCGTTAACCGTACTTCCAGAAGGATTCAAGTCTCAGCTTGCTGCTTCTTCTATCAGGCTCAATTTCTTTCCTCGATCATCTGACTTTTCCGCTTTTTATCTCCAGGTACGGTATGGAGTAAGCTTAGGATATGGGATAATGCTGCTTTAAAGATGAACTATTGGGAGTCCTTACGAGGGCTAATTTCCACGCTAGGAGTAGTAGCAGTAGTAGTGATAGGGTGTTTGAACCGGGGTATTGAGAATGTGGTATTACTTCACGCGGTCTCAGTCTCAGTAGGACAAGGAGTACCTTGCTCCGATATGAGTTGAGAAGTCTCCGGGGAAGTACCCTATAAGGCTAGTCCCGTTTCACTCTTCTCTCAATATCAGTGCTTGGGGATCGGGTACAGCGAGATCACTTTTCAGCTTGTTAGTCTGCTATGTATGAAAGCAAGGAGGAGAGACCCTCGGGAATCCGGTATGTGATAAATATGTATACAAGGTCTCACATGTAGAGATGCCCTACCCGAAGGAGTTGGTAGTGTTTTCAGACAAGTCATTCAGCAATGAAACTTCCATGGCGTAGATTGACCTTTTACGAATCTGTCTTGAAGAGTGAGATCGTTATTGCATAGATAAGGTGCCTATCTCTATACGGTACTTCCACAATGAGATCAGAAAAGCCTTTCGCTACGCACCTTGGTATGGTCCACTCGATGAGTATCCCTTGAATTTACGTTACAAATTTGTAAGTAAACAGAAGGTCCTCCTTCGGACCCTACCGTTGAATGCGTGTGGTCAACTGTGTAATCGAGGAAGCCAACATTGACTGACTTTCATGGTTAAGGTTCGAAAGAAGAAGAACCAACAAGATAGGGCTGTCTCTCTAACTAACAGGAGAAGCAGAACATTACATGTTGCTTTTCATCCTTGCTTGATCATCCTATCAGTCATGGTAACGGATTGAGTATCTCTCTTTCGGTAGCTGGTTTGACTCTTTGTGATCGAACAAAACAAGAACAAGATATATCGTAGTCAAGTAGAGCTAGACTGCATGATTGGCTCGTAGGAGAAAGATAAGAAGGATTCTAGCCAAGACGGAGATGCAAGCTTGATTCCTGTCTCTGCTATTGGATGTCATAGTGTGGCACGCACTTTATCAACTCTAATGTTACCCGGTCTGCCTTATGTTGTGATTTGAAAAGCTTTCGAAGAAGGCCTTATTAGGTCTTGAAACGAAAGAAGAAAGAGTGTGGGATGAAAGTCCGGGCATTGCAATCAATATTTCTTAGACCGTGGATACCCTGCTTTGAATAACTGACCGACGGCGGAATGGTAAGCTTCCTCGTTCACTTGCGCGGGTCGGCACTGATTTTGTATGTGATGCAACTACAATGCTTGAGAGGTCTAGTGATCGGTCTCAAAAGCAAGATGGAAATGGGGAGGGACTGGAATCTACCTCACTGAGTGAGATCAATATCGAGCGAAAGAAAAGCAAAAGAAAATGGATCGTTGCATTCGGTCTTCCATCGTCAACCTCATTTCACTACTTACTGAGACTACCCTGAAAGGGACTCATAAGCCTAGCAGCCCCCATCTTAACTACCTTCTGCCTACGCCTATTCTCAATCAAGGAAGTTGAAGGTTGAAGTTATGTTCTCTAAGTCAAGGAGCAATGCGCTTTTTCTTCATCTCTTTCATGCATACTCCACCTGGCTCGGGGGGATATAGCTCAGTTGGTAGAGCGGAGCTCTTAGGGTCGTTGCGATTACGGGTTGGATGTCTAATTGTCCAGGCGGTAATGATAGTATCTTGTACCTGAACCGATGGCTCACTTTTTCTAAGTAATGGGGAAGAGGACCGAAACATGCCACTGAGACAAAAAGATGGGCTGTCAAGAACATAGAGGAGGTAGGATGGGCAGTTGGTCAGATCTAGTATGGATCGTACATGGACGATAGTTGGAGTCGGCGGCTCTCCTAGGGTTCCCTCATCTGGGATCCCAGGGGAAGAGGATCAAGTTGGCCCTTGCGAATAGCTTGATGCACTATCTCCCTTCAACCCTTTGCTTTGAGCGAAAAGTGGCAAAAGGAAGGAAAAATCCATGGACCGACCATAGACCCTGTTCAATAAGCGGAACACATTAGCTGTCCGCTCTCCGGTTGGGCAGTAAGGGTCGGAGAAGGGCAATCACTCATTCTTAAAACCAGCATTCTTAAGACCAAAGAGTCGGGCGAAAAAAGGGCGGAGATTCTAAGCGCAAGAATGGGCATCGCTGTAGCTTGCCGGCATTAGGAAGTTGTTGATTGAGGGCGATGCAAAGACGGTCATTGACCTCATCGCGGGAACCATGCAGGGTGGAAGGCAGAGCCTTTTCTTTCAGATATTAAGGTGTTACTAAGCCATTTAGATCAAGGCCGACCTGAGAGATGTAGGAATGTCGACGAAGAGGTTCGTCAGGCTCATCAAAGGGGCTTTGTTGTGTGGTCAGAAGACAGGTAAACTTTCTTTCTGTGAGCATTGTGTTTATGGCAAAGAGTGCAGGGTGAAGTTCAGTACAGCTGTTCATAGAACCAAAGGTACAGTGGATTACATTCACTCAGATCTTTTTGGTCCTTCTTCTGTTGTGTCAAAGGGTGGTGCACAGTATCTGTTGACTTTCATTGATGACTATTCAAGGAAGGTGTGGATGTCTTTCTTGAAGCGCAAGAGTGATGTGTTCGTCACCTTTAAGCAGTGGAAAGCCTTGAAGCAGACATTCAAGTTACTAATGCCTCTCTATAGAGCAACTGCACCTTGGCTTGGCTTCCTCTAGAGGTTCCATAAAGGAAAGAGACAGGAGAGGGCTTGCTAACAAGGTAGCAACTACAACATTGCTTGATCGAAGCATGGTTACAACAATGGTTTCAACTTCCTAATGCTAGTTACCAAGGAGAACTACAGGATTGCTGTCGAGATTCTATGAGGTCTACCTAAGCATCCACATCCCAATTTGTCCACCTTCTTTAGCCACCTCCTGAAACCGGTTGAGGAATCCTTCCCATCCTCTTTGCCGAGCTTCCTTCTTTCTTCAAGAATAGAAGGCGAGCCAAACCCCCTTAGCAACCTAAGAGGAGACAAGGGATTGCTAGCTTCATGAGAACATGGCAAAGTGGAAATCCTTGCGCAACTGAGAGCAAACAATGGATCTTAGCTTGATAACAAGTAGTAACTCCGGCTAAGCCCCTTAAGCTACTCAAGAGGAGACTAGGGAACAAGGCTTCCTTGCTCGGATGCCATTGGAGATGCTCTAAGACTACCTAAGAAGGTAAAGGACATCTATAAGACCTCTACAGAGGACTAGAGCCACACAACGATGGCTTACAATGGGGAAAGCTGCCTCAGACAGGCCTTCAGGGACAAGAAGGATGGGCAATGAGAAGGAATTAGATGACTACAAGCAAGGAAAGGTGCGGAGCGAGAACCTTACGGCTCTATGCCTTGGTCTTCATGGCTGTGGCTATCTTTCCTTCAGTTGGTGAGGTGCGATCCGACCTACCAGGTCTTTCATCGGAAGAAGGTTTTCGTTCTATTGAAAGAAAGAATGGCAAGTGAAGTGATTCGCCAATAGAAAGAGCTTATTCACAAGTAACTAATTCGTAAACAATTTCTTTGTAAACAACCTCTGCTTCGCAACCAGTGTTTCAAGTGCCAATCCCAAGCTCTCCAACGGCAGCATTCCAAGCAACCCTAACCAGCAGCGCGTCCTCGAAGGCTAAGTAAGCACCGTAGATAGATATAGTGTAAGCCAGCAAGGTCGATTACCGGAAGTGAAGTTGCGAAGCGCCGCAATCCTTTTTATAGAAGATAGAAGAAAGGTGATTTATCAATGAATAAGCATAATCAAGGAGAAAGCCGAAAGAATAAGTTCAATTCAGGAAATACGGAGTATCGAACGGGTGTTATTTAATATCTCACTTCAGGTGGGCAAGGTAAGTAAAGTTCAGTTTAGCAAAGTTAACCAATAGTACTCATTCTATCTAATAGTGAATCGGAAACCCTTCCTCTCTCAAGTAAAGGGTACAAAGTAGAAAGGCAACGGTACGGTCCACCAAAGATCAATTAGCTAGGCTGTTCCCAAAGGAAATAGTTATCTGTTCGCGATTCTTAGAAGCTGTTCCCCACTACTGGAAGCAAATCCGTAATTCAAGTAGTTTCCTCGTCGGTAAGCTCTACTCGGGCAAGCCCGTAGGCGTCTCCTAAATGAAGCTTTGCAAGTCTTAAAACTCCCATTCACTCATAGAAAGGAAGTCAGACTATGGCTTTCTTATTGCCCACTAAAACTTGAGTGAGGGGTAAGTTACTCGGATAAGGAGTGCTGGATCAACTTAAAAATCAACCCTGGCTACTCCTGGAAGGAATGCTGCGACTGATACATTGACTGGTTCAAGATAAACAACTGAATCCGCTACTCTTAGTTAGCTACATCTCGAACTGCCTCTCTAGCGGTTGGCGGTGTTGTTACGTTAAAACAGGTTCTTCTATTGGAGAAACATAATCTCTATCTGGAACTCAATCTACTACTGGTTCTCAAACGATGGCAGCCCAACCTAACGCTGTCCAAAGAAGATGTGAAAAGAGTTCCTATTTTGGTGAAACTCTACAATCTTCCTCTGGAGTTCTGGACGCCCATGGCTTTGAGTTATCTTTCTAGTGCTTTTGGGAACCCCTTCCATTTACATACTGACAAGATCACAGCAAGGAGAAAGAGGATTAGTTATGCAAGAGTTTGTGTGGAGGTTGATGCATCCACTGAGTTGGTTAAAGAGTTTGATCCCCGCTGTGATAACGGGGAATGGATCACTATCAAAGCTGAATTGGAGTGGGTACCGGCGAAATGTACTACTTGTGGGGTCTTTGGGCACTCTATTGCAAGATGTGGTAAGCAAAAAACTTCACGAGAGGGAACTGGATTGATGAAAACAGATAAAGAAACAAAATCGTCTGAAGTTTGGGTTGAAGTCAAGAAGAAAGGGAAAGGAAAGGTGACTATGGATGATGCGGCCATTCTTGAAGATGGTTTGGGGAAGGTCGTTGTGCTTGGGGATCCCTCTGGTACTAAGAACAGCAATGAGCCCATAGGGGATATGGCCAGGAATGTCACTTCACCGCAGGAAACTTTAGAACTTCACCAGACGGGAGGCAGGGGTGGGACTTCTAGCTCACTTCCGGCTACTAGCAGTCTTCAAAACGGTTAATTGGGAGTGGAAAGGCTAGCAGCTGGTGACAAGCTGATAGAAGTACCTTCAGTAGTGGCTGCAGTGAGACTCCCGGCAGCACCGACTCACAAACAAGGAAATGAGATTGGGCAGTATAGGATCGACAAAGAAGCGGATACAGATATGGAAGAAGGAGAAGTTACCCCCTCGAAAAGCCCCGTGCACTACTGATGGGCAGGCAGTTGACGATCCCCTTTCCGCTTCTCCGGACTGAAATCCTTTGGGCGGCAAAGCGAAGGACTCAAAGGAGAAAAACAAGAAGGGCTCAGGTAGCAAAGCAAGAAGAAGGTACCGGGACCTCATTGAGCACAAGATTTGAGCGGTTAATGGAGAGCACCAAACCCATGCGTTGGCTTTGGGGCGAGGATGAAGGAGGCCGGGTTTACCTTTATGAACCTCAGCGCGAAGTGGTCGGGTTCACTCCTCCTATTGCCTTTACCCAGCGGCAAGACGCTTAGTTTTGCCGGAAAGGGAATGCTTCTTCCCCTCTACTGTGCGGGTGCTAAGACTAGGCGAAGAATGAAATGAATCAGTTCGCTTGACCAACCCGAGCAAGATCGCCTCTAGCTCTTCTGATTTTGCTAACATCCTTCTATGACAGGCCGCCCGAACTTCGGTGTCCAGAGGATCCATCTCTTCGACGGGTATAGAGACTGGTTCAGCTTAACCCCCTGCGACTCTCATGCTACAGTGCGTTAGGTTTGTTTTTTTGGTCGGGAGTGAAGTGCCAACTAAGTTGAGGCTTGCCTCTAGCCTTTAAGACAGTAAGTAGAGGCATAACGGTAGTCTCGGGTTTGGGGGAGGGTATAGCTGGAGTGGAGGTTCAACGCCAAGTCGTATCATTTAATGAGTAGACTTGCTTGACCTATGGAAATGCCAGTATAGACTTCTGACACATGGTCTCCTAGCTAAAGGCCAGCTTCGGTTCTAGGCGGCCAGTAGCAGTTCCCTTACCATAGTTCCCATTCAAGATTCATTCAAAGAAAGGACATAAGGCCTTGCAACCAAATGCTTTGCGGGCTGCTCTTGTGCCCTGACTCCTGCTTACTACTTGCAACTACTAGAATAGAAAGAGAGAGCAGGGGCAGGGGAAGAAAGAAAAGTCCAATACTCTTTATGGAAGACTAGGGATTGCTAATCTGCCTACGCGGGAAGCCTTCTCCCTCTCAGGCTAAAGAGTCAAGATAGCCCTTGCTTTCCTAACTGTAACGGGATCTTATTCTTTATAAGAGTGACCACCTCTTCTTCACATAAAACCATTCGTTCAGAGTCGACAACTGCGGATAGGCCCCTCCCCAATGCTCTTATTCCTACTTGCGGATTCTCTCCATCTAGGAAAGAAAGCCCTAATTAAGGCCCTTTCTTTCGGGCGATGATTCGATTCTTCTTAGCTTGGCCATTCGATTAAGGTTCTTTCGGTCGAGATAGAGAAAGATAACTCTTATTCATACGGAAGTGACTGAACTAGCCTTTGGGCTTAAAAAAGCGCTGTCGCACCTTCACTCTTTGTATTTGTCGGCCTTACTGGCGCTACTGCTAATGTCGGCGTAAGGACTGTTTATCGGAGACTTTTCTCTTTTTGGGAGGCCTAAGGACTGTAGCTTCTTCTGTAACAGCCTTTTTCAACCTCCCCTCGGGAAGTACGGTAAGAGGAATAGCCTATCTTCTCTCTAGCCTTGAGCCCGGTATCTTGATTGCTGCTACTTTGATTTACCCCGAGCCGGTGCCGGGGCCAGCGTCTATTAAGAAGGGGATAGCCGGCTTATTTCGCTCCTAAATCCATTTAGCCTTTCTCCGGAACTACTTTGACTTTTAATACCGATATGGGACCACCTTCCCAAATCAAATGCAACTGATTCAAGAACAGCTGCTCACTCGGTCGTAGGGAAAAGAGTAAGTGATAGTCATCCATCGCCTTGAGCGGAGCCTGGTCTGGGATCGAGCCCTAGCATCTCTCAGCTCAGATTCGGCATATCCGGTCTTAGCAGCAAATCCTTCCTCCGAAGATGGACAGCATCCGCTCTTTGACACATCGTATCCCGTAATGGGCATGGTATCCCCATAGTCAAAGCAGAGAGAAAGAGAAGAGTTAGAACAAGAAGGATTAGTTAGCACTACCCCAGATCCATATGCATAGTCAAATAAAGAGGGTAGACAGAGGCTTTGACTAAGAGTTTTGTTTTAGGAGTGGTACGTGGAGACGGACCTTACGATTCAACAAGGATACTTGTGATTGAAGACCAATACTGGACGCAGAGCGACTCTCAACACCAGCAAAAACGCTACGCGCCTCCTCTGCCACCACCACGGCCCCTCTTGCCTCTCCCGCAGCAGTTAGCTCTTTTCCCTGAGCGGAGGGTATGAAAGAACTTGGAGTTGCCGCTCTTGGTGCTTTGGCATTTGCAATAGGAAGTTGAGTAGGGGCATGCCTTAAGGAAAGGACTCAGTCTCTCGGGTATCTATCAACATATAGAGACGCTATGCGCCTCTGTCGCTGCATAGAGTTATCTTCCTATTCAATCACCTTTCAATCTCCGAGTTTGAAGGGTAGAAGGAAGGTCAAGGCGAGCGAAGTGAGTCGAGCTACTCTTTCCACGGCAAAGTCAGCATCTTAGCCCGAAGAGCAAGGATTTCTTCCTCTGCGTCTGCTGCCATTGACTCTTTTTGAGTAAGATCAGTAGGTTTTGAAAAAAAGCTCACATCCCGCTCCATAGAAGGAAAAGAAAGATCAGAGTCATCTTATCTTGACTACTCCCTAGAAGGGAGAACTCTTAACGATGCTTTGAATAGCAATCTTTCGTACCCCATTCAATAGACTTCCCTTGTGAGATGGGAAAGCTTAATGGAGTGACCAAGCCAAGACCTTAGACGAAGAGAGTGTCCAGGCCAAGAAGTGAAATGAAAATGCCACTTAACACACTGACTTCGATTTTCTTTCCTCGGTCAAGCCCGGGGGAAGTTGAATCTAGCTCTAGGGTAGGGAGGTCTTTTCTTTAGCTTTTCATGCCTCTGCTCCTATTTCATCCGCTCTCGTTTTCTTGTCGACTCTTGCTGTTGAAAAAGAATAGCGATTGTTGAATCAGCGAGGAGATTGATTCTAACTCTTTCTCGATGCGAAAGATGTTGTGGCTAGGCAAGGTGCGTAGCCTTCTGAGATGGGCGTTCTCGTCCTTGTCCTTGAGAAAAAAAGAAGCTAATAACTCTGCTCTTTTTCGGTGCAAATGATGACGGTCTCTTGAATCTGCTGGTATTGGACTGCTTTCAAGGCTTGGCTAAACTGAGCTTTCACGTAGAAATCCAGCTTCTATTGAACTAGCTTAGCTGCCATTGTCAGAAAAGACGAAGACAAAAGGTTCGAAGCGAGTCTTTAAGCCCTAGGAATGGAAGATCCCAAGATCCTCCCTTCTTTTGTGGGAAGGGCTAGTTGTCTTTGTTGGAGGAGTTCACAACTCTTGTTTTCTTCAAGCAGGTATCCGATGTTAGTTCAAATAGGAGCTCTTCTTACCTCAAAAGGCGCGTAGCGAAGTGATCTTCGGCTAATTCCATTGTTTCTGCTCGAGTGAGAATATCCGATGCAGTTAACTCAAAAGGGAGTTCGTTCAGTGACCCAGTTGAGTCACCTGAGGGATAAGCTATGATGGCTCTTGTTCCCAGACCAGGAGTGAGTTGATGCCGAGAAGAAGCTCTTAGCTAGGCTAGAAGGGAGAAGCCCTTAAGTATAAGTAGTAAGCCTTAGGGCAGTCACTTTCGGAAGGCGCGCAGCGAATCATCGATTTAGGAGTTTCCGGTGTAAGGCGCGTAGCGACTAAGAAATGAAACTATAGCAATTCTTGTGATTCTTGTTCACTCGGAGTTCTTTCTTCGGGTTTCGAAGAGATGGGCCTTGAGCCTGTGATTGGATGCCCTGATCCCGGAGGAGCTGAAGAAGAATTAACAGCTAGTAAAAAAAAAGCTAGCCACTAATTTCATAATTCCATTTCGGTCCCTTACTGGTGCGCAGCGGGAGAAGAGGGAAAGTCTTTAAACCGGGATACCGTGAATCCTAGCTCTAGCTACGATCTGTCTTCTCTTATGAGATTTCCGGACCAGAGCGGTGTCGTACTTTATTTATGTTGATTATTGATACCCAAGTGTCACTGAACTCACTTAAGCCGAATCTTACTCCCTCTTTATGGCAGCTATCTCTTCCTAAACAGTAGAGAAAGAAAGCCCGCTTACTCCAGCACCTCTATTGCTTTTGAAAGATAGCTATTTCTCCGCTTTGATGCTTTCTTCCGCTGATTCAATAGCAGCTCCCATTCCTGCAACATTCGTTGCTTCCTCAACAAGAGATTTGATCCTCATCTCTTGAACTCTGGGCTTCTTCAACAATAGCGGATTCTACCCCGCCCGTCAAAAGAGAAAGAAGCAGTTATGCCATTCGCCACCTTCGCCCTAGTACTGGGATCAGGAACTCCTCTATCTATGCTAATGGTTCCGTTGTCATACTATATTCTATTCTACCTTCGAGTCACTCATTCCCTTTCGAGCTAATGAGAGCTAACTGGCAAGAAGCAAGAACATTCTCCGCTAACCGTGAACAGAGTTCCGAGTCGCTTATTGGAATCAGATCCTTAGTCAAAAAAAGCCCAAGAAATTCTTATCTTCTACTAAGAACTGTTCCGAACACCTATCCAAGCCAAGCTCTTTGCCGACTCTATCCCCTATCCGTTAATGCTTTTGTTCTTCAATCGCTACGCGCCTATTCTTTCTCCCCATCGGGTAACAACCGTAAGCCCTTCAGTTCCTTCGCTCCCTTCTACCCCGCGGGAGTCCTTGTTCGGATAAAGCCCTAGCCCTTGGCTTGGTACGCGCCTGCTTTTGAGAGCCTTTCTGCTGGTTCCCTGAGGAGGCCTCATTTTTCTTCGTTAGCATTTTCAAAAGAATGTCGGCTCAAATCGAATGGTCAAAGGCTGGGAGTCTTGATGGGAATATCGGGGGTTCGTCATTAGTAGTGGGGAAGCCGGCCAATGAACCATGTAGACAGATTAGTAGGTACGGCACGTACCATAGCATAGTCTGGGGTACGGATTGACTTACTATTCGATTCGAAGTGGATGACTACCTAGATTAGAATGAGGATTCCATATTTCGTGATAGTTATCATGGGTTGAAAAGGGACGGGCCAATAGCAACGCAGAAGTTTCATACAAAGGTGCCTTGAACAGGCAGGGAAATGGGGTTCCCGTGGCTCCACTGGATATCCCTGATGATGATTCAGAGGCATCTGATGATGATGAACTTCCTATACCAGAGGATGAGGATGATCTTTGTCCCACGATTGTGCTCACCAGGGAAGAGAAGGCTAGATTACGAAAGCCATGGAAGCAGGCTCTGATTATTAAGTTGCTGGGTCGCTCGATTGGTTATAATTATATCTCTATGAGATTGAAGCAGTTATGGGCGCCCAAAGGTCAATTTTCTCTGATAGACATCGACAATGATTATTATGTGGCAAGGTTCCACCTGAAGGAAGACTATGATTATGCTCTTACAGGTGGCCCTTGGCCAATTGCAGATCACTACCTCACGGTGAGGAAGTGGCGGCCTAACTTCAAGCCGGCAGAGGATGTTATCACCAAAGTTGCAGCATGGGTTCGCATTCCAGGACTGTCTCTTGAGCTCTTTATGGCAGCTAGTCTAGATCGATTCCTAACCTAAGAGGATTGGCAAATCTTTCTTTGTTAAGACAGAGGAGACTCTGACTCTTTGATTGACTAAGACGAAACCAAAAGGTTACTACAAGTGCTGTGATGATTAACATTTTGGTTTCGTCTTAGCCCTGAAAGTTTTCCCTATAGTCAATCCGCTACGCCCCAATGTTACAGAACAAGGCTTCGCACCTTGCTTGTGTGATCTGGGATCATCGGATTTGTCGGAGATAGCCTGCTTTGAAGGACCCACGGGGTGGTAACTAAGATCAAAAGAGAAATCAACTGCAATAAATGGCAAAGTGTGAATCTCCTTACCAAGCTTTCAGGAAAGTAAGCAATATTCTCAGATGCTACGAGCTTGACGCACCTAAGCTCAGTCTTTCTGCCTGCTATCCTTCCCTGGTACAAAAACTTAATGAGAAAAAGTCTAAGCCTAAGGATCACGACTAAATGCAGAGAGATAGATGATAAGACCCTCCCCTCGCTCTTCAACAATTCTGTGTAAGTCAAGCTTCTCGATCCCCCTCCTCCTGCTGAGAAAATAAGCTCCAATCAGGCATGAAAGCACGAATTCAAGAATTCAACCACGAGGGATGCCAACCAAGCAGCTCTGATTTCTCCTCCTAGCGGGGGCTACTCACTCATTGTAGTCGTTAACCTCCTCAACGGGCCAATAGACAGAAAGTGAATGCTTCTACCCGACCGTCAGAGTCTCACTTCGTTCATAAAGAGCTTAGCAAACAAATAATAACCAGTAGAGAACTAACTAGGAGAACAAGTCATATTACAGTGTATAATAATAGAATCTCTTATTACCTTTTGAAGGAAGCAAGTGTAGCTTTGAAAGCAGCAATAAAAATAAGGGTTTTCTTTCATATATTCATGAGAAACATTGAGAACAAATATATAGAGCTGAATTCCTAAATAAAAAAGGAAATCCAGCTCATACACCAATTAGGAAAAGTAAAAGAAACAAGATTCCTATTTTGTCTTCCTACCAAAAATACAATAATAACATACTAAATAGATTCTATTTCCTATTTCAACACTCCCCCTCAAGCTGGAGAATGAAGATCCAGGGCTCCCAGCTTGTCAACAAGCAAGATACTCAAAGCGAACTCTTCCAACTCCTTTTGTATGTAGTTCGGCAAAGCTCCGCTCCTTGCTTTCAATGTGGGTGTGATGATTTTCCCAGAAAGAACCTTGTCCCAACCAAAACTTCAATATGTTTGGTTCACTCATGGAAAACTTGATTTGCAGCAATATGAAAGGCACTTTGAAACTAACAAAGCACAGTCAATGGGTCACCTTGAGTAGCTCCTATCTCACTCATAAGGAGTTTCATCCAAGTTAGTTCACATGCAGCAGTTGCCCTCTTCTCTTTATGCTCAGTATTCTACTTTTGCACTTGATCTGGATACAACGCTTCTTGCTTTTCCACTAGTTATAATTTTCTCCAATAAAGACACAGTACCCTGTAGTAGACTTCCTGTCGTCAAGTGATCCAGCCCAGTTTGCATCAGTGTAGGCTTTTCTATTCAAATCCCTTTTGTATAAATCCAGCGAAGTGTGCTTTTGGAGTCACTGTAGGGAAGTTTTTCGGGTGAATTCTTCGTCGAGTTGGCATTAGTGTTGATCCTCAGAAGACCAAGGCCATCCTTGATATGCCTTCTCCCAAGAATCTGAGATAACTACTTTTATTGGGCGTCTCTCGTATATCCGACAATTTTTACCCCATCCTACTCCTCCACCCTCACCTAAAATCTGCCAAAGTAAGCCTTAGCCATGGAATCCAAGAGCTTGTGAGGTAGAGAGAGACCTTCCTTAGGTTCTCCTTCTTTACCTCTCTTTTCTAACAAGCCTCTTCAAGGAAGCTAGCTCAAGACCATGTTGAAGGGGGAGTTTGTCACGACCCGCACCCTAGAGTAAGGGCACGAGACGTGGGTACGTCCAGTCTACGCCGCAGTATCGGCGGTAGAATGCTGTCCTAGGTCAAACATCTAACAATATAAAGGTACCTGTACAGTATATACTCTCCGAATGGAGGTGACATAGCAGATACAGTCTCAATCACAACTAAGGTAGAGCGAGATAAAAGATAGGTAAAACATGAAATCCAAAAGAGATACAGCAGATAGAAGTCTAAGTGTCTAAGATACACAAACCCAGAAAACATCTAAAAGCTCAATACAGTAATCCATAGAATAAATACAACTCAATACAACTGAAATAACTAACTATACAACCTCTACTGTGTCTCCTCTAGGCTAGCAGGCAACCTCCAGGCTATCTGTAAATTTTATCAACAGGTCCAGTCAGGACAGGAACGAGCACAATCTCATCTAGAAAATCCAAGTAAATGACAGAGAACTATAAAGCAGTTATAGACAGTTGTATTGATGAACATGGCAGTTTATGTTCAGGTGATGGTAAGAAAGACAGATATAGTGCAAGGAAAGTAAATAACTAAACAAGAGAAGAATCATAGTAATGAAGACTGTAAAAATAGAACTAGCTGAACCAGGGTAACATGATATAAGTCCAGACAGTAAATGTAAACAAGTGTAAGACCAACGTAAATCCAGACAACATGAATCTGATACCAGATGATTCCAGTACAAGATGAGTCCGGTATGAGAAGATTCCAGTCAGTGATCAAAGATTCCAGGGTGAGTCCAGCCTATACTCTAGCAGTGTGTTTTAAAATACCGAGTTTGACATGTAAATGACTGTAGGTAATACGGTACATCACATACCTGGCCGGGTGTGAGATGGCTATCATTCCAGTAGATTCCAGTTGGGAGATTCCAGATTGGGGTATGTCTATATGTCTTACTCTAGTATTTCCCCTCGCAGCAAGTGAATCTAGAATTCCGACACAATGATTCAAGATGAGTCCAGCCAAAATATAATGATACCAGTAAATGATTCCAGTAAATGATTCCAGTAGGTGATTCCAGTAATAGAAGCCAGGAATGATGATACCAGTAATAGAGGCCAGAAAATAAATGTGTGTCGTATACATGAATCTAGAATATCCATACGTGTTGTAACAGAGAATCACATACAACTAACTAGAACTGAAGTACAGTAATTGACAAATAAATGATAGAACTATCAGAGAATGTACTCGCCTGATGTCTGAATGTCCAAAGTATATATACTGTCCGATGAGAGGTGTCTGGCTCCTAATCAGAACAGCACAAGTCACAACAAGTCCAAAATGACAATATAAAGTTCTACTATACATTCTACATGATTCTAGGTCAATCTAGACCAAAGTCAACTCTTGGTCAACTTGGTCAACCCTGAAAGTCAAACCTAGGTCAACTATGGTCAAACTAGGTCTAACAAGTCTAAATTAGGTCAAACAAGTTATTCTAGGTCTAAACAAACTAAGTATATGCAAATCAAGTATCCAAGATAGCTACTAACTCATAGCCTAAGTCACTAGCTAAACCAAGCACAAAAACTAAACCATAAGCTAACAAGGCACACAAACTTAGTCATATAATGTATATATATTATTCACATTCACATATTCATATACATAGATATATATAGGAAAGCTATATATATAGGCACATACATATATATATATATATATATATATATATATAGAGAGAGAGAGAGAGAGAGAAAGAGAGGTAAAAGAGTAAGTGAGTATGTGTGTGTTTGGCATGTGTGTGAAAGGATATGTGTTAATGTTCTAAAATTTAGTGATAGGTAGGTGTATGTGACATGGGATACATGATGCCAAAGGGTATATGAATGCATGTGTGTAAAAGGTTATAGGTTAACTCAGTTTATAGAAATACATACTTACCTTGTATACATGCATACATACATATCATGTATATTACATTTACATGATACATACATGTATACTTGTATTATATTATACTTACATTCATGCATATTAGATACTTGTATTTATATTAACATATTGTAAACATTCATTTCATTCATGCATTTATGCATTACCTACATGTTTTATACATATGCATACATTGTATATTCATATCATTTCATACATTAACATAGAGACATACAAACATACACACATCATATATTTCATACCTTGCATTACCTACATATCATGTTATATATTATCATTCATTCCTTTTATATATTACATTCTATATTACCTATATACATGTATTTCCTCCATTCATTCATGCTTACATCATATACTCTACATTACCATACATGTTATCATTATATATTGCATTACAATATTTATACATTATGCATTCATATCTATCATTACATATATATCTTGCGTTCATATCTAGCATTCATTATATACTTTCATGCATACATTGTATATCATTCTTTCATTCATGCATTGCTTATATGCATTATATTAATAGCATTCCTACATGCTTGCATTCAACCATATATATAAATTAATGTAAAGAGAATATATATCATATATGTATCATTTTATTCATCTAACATATCATGCATTACATACTCTATATTCATTTAATATCCATACTACATAGGCTCATAGGTTACACAAAATGCATATATCGTATAGTCACTCTTCTACTTAAAACCAATACTGTACCAATTGGGCATTCATTAAATTCTAGACTTAAAGTATGTTGTAGCTCTTCGTGTTAGCTTTCCGAAACTTTAAACGGATCGCATTTTCGTGTCCGGAAGCTCCCGGAATCGCGAAAATACCGAAACACGTTCGTCTTTCGTACAGCTGACACTCAAATAATTCTACAGAAAGTTACAGAAAGAATTTGGCTTATTAAAATATATATTTGGAAAGCTAACTTCGATACGGTTCTTTAAAAAAAACGGAAGATAAATCGGAGTTCTAAGCTAAAAGTTATGACATTTCTAAGTTGCTTTGATTAATAAAAACGTGGATAAAAATTATGACGGATTTGACAAAAGAACACATATAGGCCAAGATACTTGGATACAAACACAGGTATCCAAATGAAACTCATTCTAACCATCCTAACTAAGATCAATCCACTCTCTAACCATCTGACCACACACACAAATAAATAAATATATATAAATATATATATATATATATATATATATATATATATATATATATATATATATATATATATATGCACACAAGTGTCCAAAATAGGGGGTTTTTTCCACTAGGACACAATCACAACACAAAGGACACTCATATGACCTCCAAATGGACACGAAATGGAGATACAACCATGGGGGTCATTCCTATGGGTTCAAAATAGACCTATATGCATGAGGAAATGAAAAGGAGAAGGGATTTATACCTCCCGGTAGATCGAATCGAAGAAAAGCCTTCCCGGAGCGACACCGACACGTAGAGATTCCAAAAGGACACGAACGAGCTCCGAATCCTCCCAAACTTGGGTAGCTTCCTCCTTGGCTAGAATGGAGAAGGAAAGAAGAAGATTTGGTGGCAAAATGGAAGGATTTGGTAGAGAAATTGCTAGGGATTGCTCTCTAGAAATTTGGGAAAGAACAAGAGAGAGAGTGTGGATGAGAATAATGAAATGAACTTGAGCCTATCCTCTCCCAAAGTGGCTGGCCATATGGGGCTATTTGTCCTATTATGGTAAGGTCCAAAATGCCCCACTAACCTATTCTATTAGTATTAGGAAAGGGCTAATTGGTTGGGGCTAAATTAGTCATTCTAAAGTCTCTAATCACACTAACCTTATCCATAATAATTAGTCTAACCTCTAACTAAAATATTTCTATCATGTGGGCCATGGCTAACTAATGTGTGGGTCCACTAAAGTCAACACTACCCACGGGTCCCCGTTTCAAGTCGGATTTAGCTGAAATTCGAACCCGACTCAAATAATCCCAAAACAATATCATAAATAATAAAATAAATTTCAAAAATATTTCAAAAATACAAAATGACAAAATATCCCTGTTCCTGAAAACTGGGGGGTGACAAATTCCTCGAAATTAAAATCAAACAATAGTAAAATGTCAAAATCACAAGTCATAATTTTAAATAGTTTAAAAATGATTAAAAATCACCAAAAAATCATAATATGAAATAATAATCAATAAATAATAATTATAATTACAAAATTTCAAAATTACCCTCATCTGGAAAACTGGGTGTTACAATCCTACCCACCTGATAAAAATTTTGTCCTCGAAATTAAGATGATCGCACCCCCTTCTATGTCAAACATAGTCAAGGGTCAATCACTAGTCAATTTCTCAACATCCAAGTACTTGGTCATCAACTGGTCAACTTCTTAGGATTTTACCTATGCTAGCTATCTAGGTGTTGGCAACTAGAATTTAGCCAAAGGGAAACTCTATAATAGACTAGCTCTTAACTTCCCAATCCTATCAAGTCACCTATAACTAAATACCTACAAGCTAAGCACATGAATACCAAATACCACATATATATATATGCTCAAGAACAACAACCCATCACATATATCCTAAGTATATCATCTATATATATATACATGACTGATCAACCAATGGTTAAGGCAGACTAAACTTATAAGGGTCTGAAACAATGCTTAGAACTAGGCTAAGGATGAATGGTCTGAATCAAGGGGACATGGTATCTAGTGAAGGGTCTGCACACTGCCTATAAAGGTGATCAACACAAAGGAACTCAACACGAAGAGAACTTAACTAAAATGGAAAACTGAACCAAGTATTGGCTAAACAACATATTTATAACCCTATACAACAATGGCATATAGATACCAACTAACCTATATCCCATATGCCAATATCATCTGCAATCTATCTATGCAAATAGACCTCTCGGTCTTAGGTGAAACTACAACTATACTCAAAGGCAGGCTCTGGTCATGGGTGCCTCACTGGAAAAGGTAAGGGAAAGTAGTAATAATCATCAAGGCTGTAAGGCATACTAACATCCTATGTGTAACTGGTTGGTATTATAGATAACAGGAGAATTATCTTCAATGGGTTACTATTCTAACACCAATGCTAACTATCACCTCTAGGATACAGACACTCTACAAGTCATCATACCATTATACTATGAAGGAACTACCTATGAATAAGCTCTACAAAACTAAATATCCCTACTCCTAAGTCATTTATAACAATCAAAAGGGTATGATGTTTAAACCTTCTCAAGATACAATCTGTTAATCATATGCGTCTGTCCAAAATCATGTTGTCCAGAGTCTTCATCATGCTAGTGAGCAAGGCTACGATAATTACAGAGTCCTTGACTAAGGTACGTACCTCTAAGTTCATGGTATTTAAAATTTTCGCACTGCTGCATGCGACGGCAAAAACCTTAAATTCCCATACCCGAGAATACATCCAAAATCTGACTACATGTCTTCACTACGCCAACTAACACGACTATCGAGGATTCTAGATCCCATGATTTAGGCGATCTAGCCCATATGATTTTCTCAGAAGAAAAACAAACACAACAAAAGAGTAACATGATAAAATTAATCAATCAACAAGGAACAGATGGAATCGGATTTCAAGGTAATTATAAAAGACAATTGCGGGAATGGAATTGAGAAGAATGGAACTTGTAGCAAGATCTCCAACGGTCTGTGCATCCTCGACTGTCCTGACGATAGCTCGCCCTGCTGGTTTCCTCCAGCCTGATGTTGATACTGCATAAATCTCTGCTACTGATGCTGCATGAATCGCTGCTGCTGAGAGAAACCGAAAACGAAGGAAAAAGTCTCTGTACAGACGGAGGTGCACCTCCAATGTAACAGAAACGCCAACCTGAGTCGGCACAACAGAAGCTGCGGTCTCGAGGCCCTGATGAATAGGACGAGAGGTGGCCAGCCTCTCGATAGTATTCCCCGAACCGAAGCGATGAGATCGTGTCTTCATAACCATTATGAAGATAGATCAAAACAAGAAGCAATTTCTAAGAATGAAGCAAAAATTCAAAGGAGAACAGTTTATATTCAAGGGAAGTCAATAAGCAACAATTTTAGACAAGGAATCGGATTAAGAGTTTTTTCTAATGTGATTGAGTACCTCCAAAAATATCCTAATCCTACTGCAGGCTGTAGTGATACTCTAGTTCGAATACCACTACATAAACTCGACCTGCATGGGCCTCCACTAAAAATGTGTCACGACCCGCACCCTAGAGTAAGGGTACGAGACGTGGGTACGTCCAGCCTACGCCGCAGTGTCGGCGGTAGAACGCTGTCCTAGGTTAAACATCTAACAATATAAAGGTACCTGTACAATATATACTCTCTGAATGGAGGTAACATAGCAGATACAGTCTCAATCACAACTAAGGTAGAGCGAGATAAAAGATAGGTAAAACATGAAATCCAAAAGAGATACAGCAGATAGAAGTCTAAGTGTCTAAGATACACAAACCTAGAAAACATCTTAAAGCTCAATACAGTAATCCATAGAATAAATACAACTCAATACAACTGAAATAACTAATTATACAACCTCTACTGTGTCTCCTCTAGGCTAGCAGGCAACCTCCAGGCTATCTGTAAAATTTATCAACAGGTCCAGTCAGGACAGGAACGAGCACAATCTCATCTAGAAAACCCAAGTAAATGACAGAGAACTATAAAGTAGTTATAGACAGATGTATTGATGAACATGGCAGTTTATGTTCAGGTGATGGTAAGAAAGACAGATATAGTGCAAGGAAAGTAAATAACTAAACAAGAGAAGAATCATAGCAATGAAGACTGTAAAAAATAGAACTAGCTGAACCAGGGTAACATGATATAAGTCCAGACAGTAAATGTAAACAAGTGTAAGACCAACGTAAATCCAGACAACATAAATCTGATACCAGGTGATTCCAATACAAGATGAGTCCGGAATGAGATGATTCCAGTCAGTGATCAAAGATTCCAGGGTAAGTCTAGCCTATACTCTAGCAGTGTGTTTTAAAATACCGAGTTTGACATGTAAACGGCTGTAGGTAATACAGCATATCACACACCTGGCCGGGTGTGAGATGGCTATCATTCCAGTAGATTCCAGTTGGGAGATTCCAGATTGGGCTATGTCTACATGTCTTACTCTAGTATTTCCCCTCCCAGCAAGTGAATCTAGAATTCTGACACAATGATTCAAGATGAGTCCAGCCAAAATATAATGATTCCAGTAAATGATTCCAGTAAATGATTCCAGTAGGTAATTCCAGTAATAGAAGCCAGGAATGATGATACCAGTAATAGAGGCCAGAAAATAAATATGTGTCGTATACATGAATCCAGAATATCCATACGTGTTGTAACAGAGAATCACATACAACTAACTAGAACTGAAGTACAGTAATTGACAAATAAATGAGAGAACTATCAGAGAATGTACTCGCCTGATGTCTGAATGTCTAAAGTAAATATACTGTCCGATGAGAGGTGTCTGGCTCCTAATCAGAACAGCACAAGTCACAACAAGTCCAAAATGACAATATAAATTTCTACTATGCATTCTACATGATTCTAGGTCAATCTAGACCAAAGTCAACTCTTGGTCAACTTGGTCAACCCTGAAAGTCAAACCTAGGTCAACTATGGTTAAAGTAGGTCTAACAAGTCTAAATTAGGTCAAACAAGTTATTCTAGGTCTAAACAAACTAAGTATATGCAAATCAAGTATCCAAGATAGCTACTAACTCATAGCCTAAGTCACTTGCTAAACCAAGCACAAAACTAAACCATAAGCTAACAAGGCACACAAACTTAGTCATATAATGTATATATATTATTCACATTCACATATTAATATACATAGATATATATAGGAAAGCCATATATATTAGCACATACATATATATATATATAGAGAGAGAGAGAAAGAGAAAGAGGGGTAAAAGAGTAAGTAAGTATGTGTGTGTTTGGCATGTGTGTGAAAGGATATGTGTTAATGTTCTAAAATTTAGTGATAGGTAGGTGTATGTGACATGGGATACATGATGTCAAAGGGTGTATGAATGCATGTGTGTAAAAGGTTATAGGTTAACTCAGTTTATAGAAATACATACATACATACTTACCTTGTATACGTGCATACATACATATCATGTATATTACATTTACATGATACATACATGTATACTTGTATTATATTATACTTACATTCATGCATATTAGATACTTGTATTTATATTAACATATTGCAAACATTCATTTCATTCATGCATCTATGCATTACCTACATGTTTTATACATATGCATACATTGTATATTCATATTATTTCATACATTAACATAGAGACGTACAAACATACACACATCATATATTTCATACCTTGCATTACCTATATATCATGTTATATATTATCATTCATTCCTTTCATATATTACATTCTATATTACCTATATACATGTTTTTCCTCCATTCATTCATGCTTGCATCATATACTCTACATTACCATACATGTTATCATTATATATTGTATTACAATATTTATACATTATGCATTCATATCTATCATTACATGTATATCTTGCATTCATATCTAGCATTCATTATATACTTTCATGCATACATTGTATATTATTCTTTTATTCATGCATTGCTTATATGCATTATATTAATAACATTCCTACATGCTTGCATTCAACCATATATATAAATTAATGTAAAGAGAATATATATCATATATATATTATTTTATTCATCTAACATATCATGCATTACATACTCTATATTCATTTAATATCCATACTACATAGGCTCATAGGTTACACAAAATGCATATATCGTATAGTCACTCTTCTACTTAAAACCAATATTGTACCAATTGGGCATTCATTAAATTCTAGAATTAAAGTATGTTGTAGCTCTTCGGGTTAGCTTTCCGAAACTTTAAACGGATCGCATTTTCGTGTCCGGAAGCTCCCGAAATCACAAAAATACCGAAACACGTTCGTCTTTCGTACAACTGAAACTCAAATAATTCTACAGAAAGTTACAGAAAGAATTTGGCTTATTAAAATATATATTTGGAAAGCTAACTTCGATACGGTTCTTTTAAAAAAAACGGAAGATAAATCGGAGTTCTAAGCTAAAAGTTATGACATTTCTAAGTTGCTTTGATTAATAAAAATGTGGATAAAAATTATGACGGATTTGACAAAAGAACACATATAGGCCAAGATACTTGGATACAAACATAGGTATCCAAATGAAACTCATTCTAACCATCCTAACTAAGATCAATCCACTCTCTAACCATCTAACCACACACACAAATAAATAAATAAATATATATATATATATACATATATATATATATATATATATATATATATATATATATATATATATATATATATATTTAATATATATATATATATATATTTATATATATATATATATATATAGAGAGAGAGGAAAATGTACCTAAGGTCGACCTTAGGTAAGTTACCTAAGGTCGACCTCATTTTCCTTACTTTACAACATTTTTTCTTGAATTTTTTTTATGGGATTCATCTACACCTTATTGATTGGCAACATACCAAATTTCAAAAAAAAATAATATTGTTTAGCCCCCTATCAATAAGGTGCAAAATCGACGGTGTAGCAGCAAAGTTTTAGACCGTCGATTTTGTAAGGGATAGATAGGGGGCTAAACAATATTATTTTTTCTTGAAATTTGGTATGTTGCCAATCAATAAGGTGTAGATGAATCGCATAAAAAAAATTCAAGAAAAAAATGTTGTAAAGTGAGGAAAATGAGGTCGACCTTAGGTAACTTACCTAAGGTCGACCTTAGGTACATTTTCCTCATATATATATATATATATATATATATATATATATATATATATATATATATATATACTAGTCATAACCCGTGTCCATAGGGCATGGTTCATTTAAGATATTCCCCCTCAAAATCTTGGACCCCCAATTTTAAACGAACAATAATAATTTTGAGGCCCCCATCAAAATATTAAATCCCAACCACTGCTGGATGTGAATTTAATTTGGATTCCCCATAAAACCCCTCTCTCAATAATGCTCATCCACAACCATTATGAGGCCCCCATCAAAATATTAAATCCCAACCATCAAAATATTAAATCCCCATCTTTGGATTCCCCATAAAACCCCACTCCCAATAATGCTCTTCCCCATAAAACCCCACTCCCAATAATGCTCTTCCCCATAAAACCCCACTCCCAATAATGCTCTTCCCCATAAAACCCCACAACCGTTGATTCACCAAGATTAAATCCCAACCACTCTTTATCTTGGCACAGTCAGCCCTAGGATTCAAAAACCTTTATGTTTTGTATTATATATATATATATATATATATATATATATATATATATATATATGCACACAAGTGTCCAAAATATATGTTTTTTTCCACTAGGACACAATCACAACACAAAGGACACTCCTATGACCTCCAAATGGACACGAAATGGACACGAAATGGAGATACAACCATGGGGGTCATTCCTATGGGTTCAAAATAGACCTATATGCATGAGGAAATGAAAAGGAGAAGGGATTTATACCTCCCGGTAGATCGAATCGAAGAAAAGCCTTCCCGGAGCGACACCGACACGTAGAGATTCCAAAAGGACACGAACGAGCTCCGAATTCTCCCAAACTTGGGTAGCTTCCTCCTTGGCTAGAATAGAGAAGGAAAGAAGAAGATTTGGTGGCGAAATGGAAGGATTTGGTGGAGAAATTGCTAGGGATTGCTCTCTAGAAATTTGGGGAAGAACAAGAGAGAGAGTGTGGATGAGAATAATGAAATGAACTTGAGCCTATCCTCTCCCAAAGTGGCTGGCCATATGGGACTATTTGTCCTATTATCGTAAGGTCCAAAATGCCCCCACTAACCTATTCTATTAGTATTATGAAAGGGCTAATTGGTTGGGGCTAAATTAGTCATTCTAAAGTCTCTAATCACACTAACCTTATCCATAATAATTATTCTAACCTCTAACTAAAATATTTCTATCATGTGGGCCATGGCTAACTAATGTGTGGGTCCACTAAAGTCAACACTACCCACGGGTCCCCGTTTCAAGTCGGATTGAGCTGAAATTCGAACCCGACTCAAATAATCCCAAAACAATATCATAAATAATAAAATAAATTTCAAAAATATTTCAAAAATACAAAATGACAAAAATATTCCTGTTCCTGAAAACTGGGGGGTGACAAATTCCTCGAAATTAAAACCAAACAATAGTAAAATGTCAAAATCACAAGTCATAATTTTAAATAGTTTAAAAATGATTAAAAATCACCAAAAAATCATTATATGAATTAATAATCAATAAATAATAATTATAATTACAAAATTTCAAAATTACCCTCATCTGGAAAACTGGGTGTTACAGAGTTGGATCATAAAGAAGAGTTTATTCCTTTGTTTGAAGAGGAACAATCCTACCGGACTCATTTGAGATAGGAATGGCTAAACTTATTGTCCCAGGAAGAAAGCTAATGAAAGCAAAGGTCAAGAATATCTTGGTTTAACAGAAGTGAGTCAAAATATCGCTTTTCCCCATCGTACTCTGATTGCTAGATGGCATTCCAAGCTCCTTAATCTAATTCCTGTCGAACGGGAATTAGTAGTAGTAGATGAACAATGAAGCTTTGTATTCTGATCGAACAAAAAAAGAGTCTATGAACCAGGGGAAGAATTTCATGTCCAAGTTACTGATGATTCCGTAGAACTTGTGACAAAGAAAGCAATGGGGGAATTACCTGAAGAAGTTGACAATAAAGAGGTGATGCCTTTACAGAGGAGGGTAGCTAGGGGTATGGATGAAAAATGGGAGATAGACAGGCCACTTCACCTCAGGATACATGCAACGATGCACAAGAATCAGATTCCGACCAAGATGTGGAGATAGAGCCAGAAGTGAGGCTTTGTGCCTTCGTCAATTTCCATTATCATTGACAGGTGTTGCTCTTACATACATTGCTTACGCCATAAAACCATTCCTACTTGGGATGCTATGGTCACAGCATTTATAAGAGGATTCTTCTATGGATATTGTTTATAAGGGAACCACAGAAGAATTAAGATTAGAAATGTGGAATACATTGAAAATGGTCAGGAAGAAGAGGAGCTGTTAGGAATAGAAAGGGACAAAGGGAAGATGAAGTCAATAAGCCTGAAGATGCTGAAAACCAAGATGAATTTTACGAAGTCTCCATTTGCTATTCTTTTGTTGAGAAATTTTTGTTGATTCCACAAACCTTGAAAGTTCCGCTTATGTTGAATTCGGAACACATGGCTCCTTATCCAGAATGGATGGAACATGTCCCATATCCCCCTGAATACCAAATACCTAACTTTTTCCGGTTTAATGCCGGAGATGAAGCATTGCCTTATTTGGTGTATTTTCAACAAGAGTGTGGGGTAAGAACTGCTGTCGAGGCTCTCTGTTGAAAAAAATATCGTTACTCGCTTATGGGAAGAACCTTTATGTGGTATGAGAACTTTGCCTAGGGATCAATATCGACATGGGGAGCTATGGTGGTAGCTTTTCTCCAAGAGTTCGGAGCAAGAAAGCCCCCTCAAGGATGGAATATTCCAAATCATGAATGGAGTGACTCCGATGGTGATTGGGACTTCCAATCTGAACAAGACCGATGATTCTCATACTTTTTCAGTCTCAGAGGATATGGGGAGTGCAGCACCTGACGGCTGGACCTCTGAAGTTAATTCATTTTTTTTAGTAGAGTCTAGTCTTATTATGCCAGATGGGTCAGATTTATTTAGAAATAGCCCAAGTCAACCAGATGTAGTTACGATCTGGCAATCAATTTCCTTCCGTTCCTAATTTTGGTAAAAATCTTGTGCAAGAGTTGTCTCAGTCTAAGAATAGATCATCCCCAAATCCTGAAAGTCCCGTCCACAATCATGGTCTATCGCAAAATCAAAAACCTGGGGGGCATCCCTATAGGCCGAGGTGCTGGGGACACCCTATCGAGCCAAAACGCAGTTACCCAACGAGGGAGACCACGAATGCTTGCTGGTCAAACATTAGCGGCTAATGGACAACATGTTCGCTATGACATATTAGCTCACCTCAAAAAGATTCCTGCACTCCTCAGCGTACTACGATGCATTGAAGATGTCTGCAGAACTAAGGATGTCCCTAGTATACGCATTAACGAACCCAGAGGAGTTTTCTAATGAAGTTAACCAAGTTGATATGAGAAGTAGTGAACAACTTATGCCGAGTGTTTGGCTTTGATCACGTTTACGGACGATTACTTGCAACCAGGACTCATTAAGCATACCAGGCCTTTGTTCATTTCAGGATACCTTAATGGATTGGAGATAACAAGACTCATGATATATGTGGGGTCGGCTGTTAATCTCCTACTTTTGAGAATGCTAAAACGTCTCAGGATTTCTATTCATCGATTGGCCTCAAGCAATCTACTTATCCAAGGATTTAACCAAAGTAGGCAGAGGTCTCCAAAGGGTATTCTTCGAACAAATGGTAAGAAAAGTAAGTTCCCATAGAATAGGAAGAAAGGGGCTGACTGAAGCTTTTGCTTTTCTCGACGTAAGGATCTGTGGCCATCTCCCCCTGCATCTTCATACTCTAGGTACAATCCTTTGCCATCCCACTTCTAATCCAAATCTCTTCATTCCGCTCCCAGTCAAAATGTGCGAGTTTTACGCCCCCGATTCCTCTCCCTGTGGGCCGATGGAAAGAAGTGAAGAACGTGCGCGGGTGGAAGCTTGAGAAGGAGACCAAGCTATTGGAATCCATCTTCCGAAGTGCCATCTGCTTGACACTGACCGGGAGGGGCGAAACAATGAATCAATTATCCAGTACCAGATCCATCGATCATAAATCTTTCTAGAATATGGCTGCCTCCACCCATGTTAAAATAAAATTATCTTTCATCCCCTCCTGGATATCCCATGCTTGGAAGCTAGACGTCACCTGCGCTGACTCAAGGTACTTTAGTCCCTATCCATCCGAAGAACCTAAGTGCCTCACCTGTTTGTTCTCCTGAAGCAACGAACTAATCTCCACCTCCCGCCGACTACCAACTGGGAAAGCGGATTCAACAGATGCAAAAGAAGATGGCGATGGGGATCCGCTTGAGCTTGGTCCCTTCGTATCCGTCTCTTTACCTTCCCTGGAATTGTTCTTTACAAGTACTGGAAATGGGGACAAAGAAGAAGACGAAGAGAGTTCAAACTTAGTTCTGAGGATCCAACGAGTTCTTTTTAGAGAAAGGGGAAGAATGGGGTGGGAGACAGATAAAAAATAAGTAGGGTTTGCCATAGCATTATTCGTCTTCGAAGCTGTCTTATTCTAGCCATGGCATTAATCGAGGGCTTTCCGTCCGCACAGTAAAGCGTGTGCATTTAGAAAGGTTTACTTCTGTAGGCCCTGTTCGGCTATGTATGTCCAAGCACACAAGCAACGAAGTCGGGTGGTGGTCTGGTCTGGTAAGGTTTCCTCCGAAGAACCGAAAGCAAAGCGCTATGCCGGGATCGGGTAAAAAGCAAAAGTATAGCGCGCAGAGCGTAGCATTCTTGGCTTGATTAGGATAAGCGTAGCAGGTGCGTAGCAGCCTTGTGGCACTGCCCTTTCAGTTATATCCCATACATCGATCAAGTAAGCTTTCACTTCAACGGAGATAGAAAGTCGTTTATTAATTCCCAGCGTGATACACTAGATACAGCTGCAGAGACATGAATAAAATCTTTTGTCTCCCTTCTTTCTAGAGAAGAAGGTTGCCCATATTCTATATCTTGATTCGGAAAGATCACTTTCAGAACGAATGCATCTCAAGCTCTCTCTTTCAGAGCAGATGTGCGAGAAATTGAATTACGAAGCTATGCTGATATATATCTAAGAGTCAGGGGCTGGACCTTATCGTATTTCCAATCCACAAGCAAATCATTGAATGAACACAGAAAAAAGTGGGAATATGCTCCTAGACTATAGAGGGTTTTCCCCACCTCTGAAGCTTTTAACTCATCATATGGCTATGCTTATGCGCGAGAAGTTGTGTACATACAATCATGAAAGAGCATTTCGAGATGGAAGCAAATACTTACAATTCAATTACAGACTCAGTAACCGGGAAGCTCTCAAGGCAAGGTAGCCCAACTTCTTTCGTACTGCTTTCACAGCCCAAGAGAGAGTTCAGCGAGGCGTATCATCTAAAGTAAAGTAGGACTTTCATGCTAATTTGAATATTCCGTTGACAAGGCCTCTGTCTAAGCAGGAAAATCAGGAGTTTCCCATCATCAGGGGTAGCGAGAGGCTTAAAACTATTCCATCTAAGCCATCTTTTTTTAGAAAAGAATCGACATCTTTTATTTTCCATCCACGAATGTTAATGCTTCGATATCAATTAATTTGGGGACATTGCCCAGTTCTTATAACACATCTATTATAACAACAAGAACAACTGCATCTGGGATAGAAGCTGGAATTGGATCGATGAGTACCCTTCTTTTGTCGATGCGACCTCGCCGGAGAGGGAGAATGAATTAGCAACTGATCCAAACCTTCTTTCCTCCCTTACTGCCCTTGAGAAAGGGGATTCCCCAGATTCGACTGGGATCCCGATCTCTTTTTTCTGTGAATGTGCCTGCGTCTGTTTATGTTCTTTTAGATATAATAGAAATATAGCTTCGTTCGGAACAATCGGCTTCGGGGATAAATGGAATCTCTTGGTTAGGCGTCTGCCGATACAGATGAAAATTCGTTAGAAGGACCGGTGCATTCGACACAGTATAGAAATTATGGTTTTAGACCAAGGTATGAGTTTGTATACTCGTCATTACGAAGCCAGAAAGAATAGGCCAAAAAGCTGTATTGCCCGCGCCTTTAGCCAGGAGAGGGTTTTGGAGAATGATAGGTAAGCGGTAAGCCGCAAAGGAATTCTTTTTTCTATTGATTCTGGAGAGAGGAAAAAATGTTTCATTTCATATAATAATATATGGAGAGCCGGCTTCAAGCAAGGCTATAGTACGTTCCCAAGCGCGAAAGGATAGAGAGTTTGTCCAGAGAAGGTCAAAAGGGGCAGAGCAAACAAAAACCGCCTTGAAGCGAACTTCCACCTCTAACCCTAAATTTGGCGCTAACTGAGCCGTAGCTGATGTGCTTACTGAGTCAAAGCTCTCACGAGATCTCGTTGGCATTCCCTGTCAAGTAAATAAAAGGCAATTCACGGGATCGGGGGATTAGACCGCTGGGTTTAATAGCAAGAATACCTTACCCCCCCCCCCCATGACTCTAACACCCCACACACAAACCACCACCCCCACCACAAACACCCCACAGCATAAAGACCCCACCCTATATCCCTCAGTGGACACTGATAAATCTTAAGATCCTATACCTACAGAGGTTATTCAGGTTATGCAATGCATAGAGGCAGAGCTGTAGGCTCAAACTCACTCTCAAGAAGAACCTCCTAGCCAAGATGATGGCACCACTACTGCTAGGGTAGCCAAGTCAAAGTCTAAGAAGCACAAAAATTAAATCAAACAAAAATAAATCCCATGGGGAAACCACCTCAGACCAAGTTCATGATGATTACCTCATATGGAATATTAGAGGGGTAGCCAATATGGAATCTAGGAGATACTTAAAATATCTAATCAGACAACATAGAGTAGAATTACTAGTTCTTTTGGAACCTAAACTGAAGAAAACTGAGTAGCCTGATCTTGCAAAGTTCCTGGGTTACTCTGCTTACCTACACAGCAACCCAATTAACAATCACATATGGATTTTGTGGACTATTACTATCTCAGTAGAGGAGTTGTGTGCAAGCTCACAGTCTACCACTACTAAGGTTCACATCAAGGCCACTTCTGATACTTATGCAACATCATTTATCTATGCTAAATGCACCATGCAGGAAAGAAGTTTGGGCTGATCTCCTAGCTTTCAACTCTCATAACTCTTTACCATAGTTTGTTGGAGGTGATTTTCATGTAGTATCCTTAGCTTCTGAAAAACAAGGGTTAGAAACAATTGTCCTACTAGGTTAGAAAGAATTTCTTTCCTCAACACAACCAATGGTGGTGACCCATCCGACATAAGACTAGGAACAGTCACGTCAGCGTGAACACACATAGGGATGCAGGAGCCTATGTTCTACACACAAAGCTACGCTACTCGAGGAGAGAGCTATGACTAAGGAATAGTGAGGTGAACGCCACCCACTCCGCGGTAAGGTGACCGATTAAAACGATCCCTCTTTTTTATGGGAAGAGACGAGTGGAGGCGCCAGCCGAAACGAGAATTTTTAGTGGAAGGGTGACATTAAACATGTCCCGTTAAGCTCGCCCGGGGCAGCGATTAGAATAGCTGGCCGATAAGGTTGGCGAGGTTCCTGCTATGGTAAAGTGACAGATGCTTGACTATAGTAGGAAGAAGGCACGTGGGAACGAGCGGAGCGGAAGGGATCAACAGTTCCAGGGGAAATCCATTTTTGAAAAGACGAGCACTTGGGAGGCTACCGAAAAAATCCAAAGGCATTGAGGGTGGAGAAGATCCTCTGCTCTGGCATTGGTGACCGAGAGATCCCATTGGCCAGTCATCAGCAGAACTTGTCAAATGGGGAGAAGCCGGTTTGTACAAGCCGTTACCAGTTCTACTTCGGCCATGGGTTGGATAGTTATAGGATTTCGTGGCAGGTCTACTCAAAATGAAGAAGGGTCATGACAGCAACGAGTTAAGTCGGTCTAAGGCTTGCAGCCCCTTAATAACGAGTCTATAGGTTGTGGTGGATCGGTTTTCCAAAATAACAGACTTCCATGTCGGAATTACAATGATGCGACACTCGTGAAGACCATCTCTTGAATTTACTGAGTTTCATCGCATACCTCAGTATAGACGGAGATTGAACCTACGGAAATGTGCCTTTGAAGCGATGTCCGGAAAAGCTCCTTGGATTCATTGTTGCCTAAGGTGGGGGAGGGATGGAGGATAGAAATTGACCCAAAGAAAGAACGATTATCGAGATGTCGCTGCCGAAAATAGAGAAATAAAGACGGGTTTTGGACTCTGAGCCGATTTATTTTGCAGCTTACGCCAATCTGTGAACCAATAGAAAAGTGTTATTGCTGAGAAAGAATGAAGATGGGCAGTGGAATGAGGAATGTCAAAAGGCATACGAAGGAATTACAGAATATCTGGCCTGTTCCACCTGTACCGGGTAGACCACTCCTCTTGTATTTGTCAACCACTGACATGTCAATGGGTTGCGTTTTAGGCCAACATGATGATACGGGAAGGATAGAAAAGGCAATTTCTTATCTGAGTCAGAAATTCATGGATTATGAAACTAGGTATTCCCCTCTTGAGAAGACGTGTCTGGCCTGAGTTTGGGCAACCAAAAGGTTTATACTTACATGCTTTTTTATCCAATCCAGTCAAACTACTCGCCAGGAAGGATCCCTTGAAGTATCTATTTAAAAAACCAACATCGACTGGAAGGACTGCGTTGTGGCAATTCTTTTTTTATGAAAAGGATAGGATATAACATAATAACCTATGTTACCCATAAGTAAATAAAGGGGCAAGCAGTGGCCGATCACCTGGCTTCGCACCCATTGCCAGATTACGAGCCGCCCAGAACGGATTTTCCCGATGAAGAGATATTCTTTGCCACAGAAGAAAAAGCGCGTATGTCTGATGACTGGACGATCCATTTTGATGGCACTATGAATAAAGATGGAAGCGGTGTAGGAGTTGTGCTTATATCGCCAGAGATGACCAGGATCCCATTGGCCTGAAAGTAGAGTTTCCCATGTATGTACGAACAATGTCGCTTAATACGAAGCTTGCATTGCTAGCCTGAGAGCAGCAAAAGAGCTATCAGGAAAGCATTTTCAAGTAATTGGAGATTCTGGTAATAAGCCTTAGGAGGGGGCAGGGCAAATGGAGATTGGAGAAAGAAATCTAAAAAGCTTATATCAGACCATGAGTACTTAGAAAAGCTCATGGAGAAAGAAAGTTTGACTATCTCCCGAGCGAGTAGAGCCCAAGAAAGAGGAAGCTAGGCTCGAATGAAACGATCAGTTCAGTTGTTGCAGCTGGTAGTTGCTGCTTTCTGTCCTGTTGTTGCTAGCTAGTGAAAAGGGGGAAGGCGAACATTCTTCTTGCTTGGTATTTTATAGGTAGGAAAAGTCTTTGGTTTAGTACGGTTGAGTGAGTTCGCTTGATCTTTGCTAATTAGCTGACATTGTTATTCAAGACTATGAGAGCAAGATAGCGTCTGCAAAGTCGGCCTCTACAGCATCGCAACTTCGTACATGCATAGGTGATAGTGAGATCCTGGGCCAAACACCATCATTTTCAGCCCAACTCTGTCTCAATGCCCTCTTGGCAAGATAAGCCATCAGTCAGCTGTACAATGTAAGGATCACAGTCAACTTCCCAATCCGTATCCCTCAAGCCCTCATGTTCGAAGCCTATGGGTCGTTATAAACCATACCAGCTCGTTTCCCAACGACTGCCGCTCACTTTGCAAAGATACTGCTATTACCTCCTGGCACGGTCACCTCCCTTCGGTCTCCTTCGGGCGCCTCTGGTCGCCTCACTTCGATATATCTCGCCTCGCCTCGTTCAAAGAAGGGCTTGCCTGAACTCTGATTCTGCTTCCCTTCAGTTCTGACCACTCTTCCACGACGGTGACCTAGATCCTTCCTTTTTGCCTATCGCGCAATATCCATAGTCGCCCGTGCTCTTGGAGAAGGTAGCTTTGCTTGCTAGGCTCGACTGAGAGAAGAACAAGAATCAAGCTTGCTCGGCTCGACCAGAACTTGCTTGAGCATAGGGCGAGGTGCGGAGCGGCTACCGATGGAAGCAGACTTTGACTCAGATGGAACAGAAGGAAAGTTGACTTGGAGAATGGTTCCGGTGAGCGGGATAGAAGGGAAAGGTTCAAGAGCTGATCGAGCCGAGCTAGAGCTTTCCTATCCAAGCCAACCATCAAACAGTGTGGGACCTTTACGAATGAGCCGCAATGCAAATAGGGCTTTTGGCGGTTTCCAAGTAGTCGAAGTTCAGTTCCTAGGTCAACGCTACTAAGGACCTCAATAGGGTCAAGGATGGTATATTCTACTGAATAGTTTGCTTCCGTCGAAACGGATCCTCTTCCACACGACGATTTCTCACTTGAATCCGAGCGGTCAAGTGCCATATTCAATCCCGCCTTTTGTCTCTACTTTCAGGGGTAAGCCAATAATAGTCGTGGACAGGAAAACCATAGATAGTCAGTACAGTCCTACCCGGTCATGACTTCCTCTATGGAAATAGGTTCCTCTCCGTCGAAAAGACACGATCTTGACGATCGAGGAAAAAGGGTACAGGTTCTGAAATAAAGCCAATCCAATCGAGTAGTCATACCGAAAGAGCACATTCCCATCTGTGAAAAAAGAGACTGCTTGAATCTCACCCTAAGTTAAGTGCATGCAGGTCGAAAGTGGGAAATCTACATCCAGACTGAGACACGATCGATCATTGACTGACCCTCCTAGCTGGTCGATTTTGGGCAAAAATCCATCATTCTCAGCCTCCTGTCAATAGGATGAAACAAAGAGGTTGAAGGTCGACCAAAGCGAAAGCGGGGATTTCACTGACTTGACTGAATCTTTCGGCTGGCCGCCTCACCGCGGAGTGGGCGACCTAACGGTCGCCTTTGCTTTCTCGCAGCGAATCGATCACTTTCAGACGAGACAACGAGACAGAGAGAAGTCTGATGGAAGAGGTGATTCTCCCATTTTTGTATCGTATAGCTCTCGTGGCACACCAACTAGATCTCGAAAAGTTCCAACCTGGATCGATCACAGGCATTATTCCGCTACTATACCAGGGCTTGATCATTTCTTTTCTTATATTTCGATCTCCGGTAAGAAAATCAAAGTCTTCACGGCAAGCTAAGCCAAGCCAGCCGCACTCTAAGCATACGCATTAACTACGGGACTTTTATATCCCTAATCCGGATCATGGGACGGACGCAGATGCCTAGCCTTCCTTTGGGCGCCTCACTTCGCTAGCCTTGCTTCGGCAAAATATTTCTTTCTTTTTTCATTAGTGAGGATGATTATGCCTGCTTTAAATTCGACCGGGTGCCCCCCTGGTACCATAAGCAAACTGAGACAGCAGTCCCCCACTCTACAACTATATTTTTGAGATGATTTAGTACATTATCATCATCATCTTTTTTCTTCATTAATTGATCAGGAAAGCAGGGTATTATTAATTGATCATTCCATCTAACACATGACCTGAAGTGTCTTTCTAGTTGCATGTCGATGTCATTCAAATAAAGAAATTCCATGAATTCAGTAAGCACAGGTATTATGGTAATCCTTTTCTTTGGAGAAACATCCATTCCGTCCTTTTTGAGGAGTATTGGTTGGTCCATGAAAGAAAAGAGCAACTCACGAATGGCTTGATCTTCAACCAGGGAGGCCACTTTTCTCTTTAGAGGAGTGACAGAAAGGTGGGGAGCCAAATCAATGTCTAGATCACATATAAGCTTTCTACTCCTCTCATGCTTAATATCCTACTTATAAATTCTTCCTTAGTTTGACAACTGATAGTTGACCGGAAGTCAGATGACTGCCCAAACTCCTGGACTCAAACTTCACCTAATGCAATTAGAACTAGTTTATCCTCAGGTTTCATATAAATTCCCATAAAACAATTCTCATCCACCTTCATCAACGTTCCAAAATCTTTTGGAAGGTTGGGGATATCCTCCTCAGTTAAAACATATAGTGCCCGAGGGCTTAGATGATAGGTTCCAGCGAGGACTTCTCGCTGAATGTCACCAATTTGCCGAGTTAATTCATCACGACTGAAAAATAAAGAATGAGACCTATACACAACTCCAACTTGATTACAAAGTAGCGAAGATCAATTTGACGACTTTTGATTCATGACAGACTCAAAATACTTTTCAATTGAGATCTAATGATCATTTGTTTCATTTGTCTCGTAACACAATGCGCTAAGCCCACGGAGCGGTAACATAAGGCTTAATAATGTCGCAAACAAAACAACCCATGAAACTATATGCAACATATTCTGTAACAACAGCGTATTCTCTGCATCTTCGATTTCCTGGTATTCCTAACAAAGGGGCTACGCGGGGGTTCTCGAGACTATTCCTAGTTTTGATGTTGAAAGTCAGTCTTCAGTTATCGTCTTCTACTTTCGCACCTTAATAGCTAAAGGCTGATAAATCACTGGCAATAAATAGTGCGTCACTTTCCTCTTTGTCCACGTGCCCTCTTCTTCCTAAGACCATTCTCTCAAAGAAGTTCCTTCTTTCACGCTTGCTTGGCTTCCCGCTGCTGCTTTTGAAGAGCTAACCGTCTCCTATCTTAATAAGGCTTCTCTTGGAGAATGACTTCCTTTCAAGGCGTGTAGCGTTAAGCCCTCCATATATCCTCGTAACGTCGAGTCTTTCAGTTGGAAAAGGGCGTTAGCTTCTAATAAAGAAAATCATTCTCATTCTAATAAATTCTTATATAATAATCATTCTCATTCTAATAAATAGAATGAGAATTCTCCCCCTCTTTCACTTCTTAGATAAAAAAGAAAAGAAGCTGGTGTGGTAGTATTTGTATTGTAGCCAGCAATGGGTCTGTCGGCAGGCGAGGAAGTCTTAAATGGAGGAATTGGCGTGGACACAACTCCCTTATCGAGGGAGACTGTGCTTAACGCTCTAACCGTCATCTTAGGACCCGTCAGATGACGAAGACCAGATAACATAAGACGCATAATGGTCTATTCAAAGCCAATGTTCTGACCTCCGTCGCCTGAGGAAAATGGTTCTTTCCTTAACCTTAACGAGGACTCTCTCATCTGTGACATAGTTGAAGGCACGTGCAAGGATACAATGGACATCCAAACGGCGTATCCTCGAGGATCTATCTTTTCATAGAAGGCGAGCGAAGTGAGATCTTCCGTGCCTTAGAAATTGAAGAGGGCATTGGAAGAAGAAGTACTCAAAATGCGTCAGTGAGGAAATGACAAACCAATGATTCATTAAGGTCTCTTTATTTTCCCACGTAGTTCGTGGGTCAAACCAACGATTCTCTTCTCAAAAAAGATAAGTAATAGATAGATTCTTTTTCTAGTATCACTTCTATCAATGCAATGAAAGAACCATCCCTTCCTATTTATTTATCCTGTCAGATAGAAAGAAAATGAGACCAAAAAGAGCCCCATTCTTTACTATTACTATACTAAAGGGGGTGGGGTGAAGGGGGGTTTACATACAACCGGGGCAAAGTGGTTTATGATTGAATCTCAGAGGCATTCTTATCATTTGGTAGATCCAAGTCCATGGCCTATTTCGGGTTCACTCGGAGCTTTGGCAACCACCGTAGGAGGTGTGATGTACATGCACTCATTTCAAGGGGTGCAACACTTCTCAGTTTGGGCCTCATATTTCTCCTATATACCATGACCGTATGGTGGCGCGATGTTCTACGTGAATCCACGTTGGAAGGACATCATACAAAAGCTGTACAATTAGGACTTCGATATGGTTTTATTCTGTTTATAGTCTCGGAGGTTATGTTCTTTTTTGCTTTTTTTGGGCTTTTTTTCATTCTTCTTTGGCACCCACGGTAGAGATCGGAGGTATTTGGCCCCCAAAAGGGATTGGGGTTTTAGATCCTTGGGAAATCCCTTTTCTTAATACCCTTATTCTCCTTTCATCCGGAGCTGCCGTAACTTGGGCTCATCATGCTATACTCGCGGGGAAGGAAAAACGAGCTGTTTACGCTTTAGTAGCTACTAGTTTTACTGGCTCTAGTATTCACTGGCTTTCAAGGAATGGAATATTACCAAGCACCCTTCACAATTTCGGATAGTATTTACGGTTCTACCTTTTTCTTAGCAACGGGCTTTCATGGTTTTCATGTGATTATAGGTACTCTTTTCTTGATCATATGTGGTATTCGCCAAAAGTGGAGCCAGTATTTTTTCCAAGATTGATCTTAGGCCGGGGTATCATCAGGTGAGGATCCGGTAGCAAGACATACCCAAGACAACATTTAGAATGTGGTGAGGGCATTGGGAGTTCTTGGTGATGTTGTTTGCGCTAACCAATGATCCAACAGTATTTATGGATTTGGTGAACCGCATTTTCATGTCCTATTTGGATCAGTTTGTTGTGGTGTCCATAGAAAACATCCTTATCTATTCCAGCAGTGAGGCAGAGCATGAGGAGCATCTCCGGAAGGTGTTGTAGGTTTTGAGAGAGCATCAATTATATATGAAACTTAGCAAGTGGGAGTTCTGGTTGGACCGTATTTCATTCTTTGGGCACATCATCTCTGGAGGAGTATTTGTAGACCCAAAGAAGGTTGAGGCAGTAGAGAGTTGTCCATTTTCAAGGACAGTAGCATATGTGCGTAGTTTTCTGGGGTTGACAGGATCTACGGGAGGTTTATAGAAAAATTTGTCAGGATGTTAGCGCCCTTAATGCGTTTGACATATAAGGATGTTGAGTTTGATTGGTCAGCATAGTGTTAGACTTTGTTTTAGGAATTGAAAAGAAGGTTGATTTCAGCACGAATTCTGACACTTCCAGTAGGACCAAGAGGGTTCACGGTATATTGTAATGCATCCGGGAAGGGACTCGGATATGTGTTGATGCAACAAGGAAAGGTGGTAGTTTATGCATCTCGACAGCTTCAAGATCATAAGAACTATCCGACCCATGGTTTGGAATTGGCAGCATTGATGTTTACACTCAAGTTGTGGAGGCATTACTTGTTTGGTGATCAGATGGAGATTTATACTGATTACAAGAGCTTAAAGTATGTGTTCACACAGGACTTATGTATGAGGTAGAGGAGGTATCTGGAGTTGAAGAATTATAATGTGGGCCTTCAGTATCATCACGACATAGTAAATATGGAAGCACATGCTTTGCTTAGGAGGGCTAGCGCATTCGTCTTGGTAACTCAGAGGCAAATTTTGGAGGATCTTCATGAGATGGATACCGATGTGGTTTTTCCAAAGGATTATTTTTAGCCAGCTTGCAGATTAAATCAACATTGGTTGAAAGGATCAGGGAAGCATAGTAGGGGACCCGTAGATCTAAAAGCATATAACATATTACTAGTTCAGTCTTTATAGGAAGTTGAGGATTCATGAGGATGGGATACTCAGATTTGGGAGTCATCTCTGTGTGTCGAGTGGAGATATCCGATAAGAGGTCATAACCGAGGCTCATAGTTTTTCATACTTCGTTCATCCAGAAGGTACGAAGATGTATCAGAACATTCGACAATGTTGCTGGTGACATGGGATGAAGCGGAAGATAATAAGGTTTATCTCTCATTGTTTAGTATGTCAGCAGGTGAAGACTGAGCAGCAGAGGCCGATAGGGTTATTGCAGCTGCTTTCTATTCTGTAGTGAAAATTCGAGCACATTACTTTAGTTTTCGTGACTGACTTACCTATGTAGTTTGGTTGGATCGGCTCACGAAAGTGGCATATTTTTTCCTTCAAAGTAGGACAATCTATGGAGCAGTTAGCAAACATGTGTATAGGGCAGATAGTGAGGCAACATGGTATTCTAGTGAGTATTGTTTTAGATCGACACACCCGGATCACTTACCACTTTTGGTAGAGTTTGTTTCAGAGTTTAGGTACTAGGTTGAGGTTCAGTACAATATATCATTCCTAGACAGATGGTTAGTCAGAGAGGGCTATTCAACCTCTTGAGGACATGTTAAAGTGTTACATTTTGGACTTCGATGGTTCTTGGGAGGATTATCTCTATTTGGTAGAGTTCTCCTGTAACAACAACTTTCAAGCAAGCATCCAAATGGCTCTGTTTGTGGCATTGTATGAGAGAGTGTAGATCTCCTATGGGACGATGTTGGAGAGAGAAAGATGTTAGTACCAGAGATGATCATGCATACTATAGTGATGGTCAGATTGATAAAAGAGTGACTTTGGGTTGTGCAGTATAGACATCAACATTAGACATACCAACATCGCAGGCCTTTGGAGTTCAATGTTGGCGGGCATGTATTCTGCAGATTTTGCCTACCCAAGGAGTTATCAAATTTAGAGTAAGAGAGAACATTAGTCTGCGATACATCAACCCTTTTGATATTCTCGATCGGTCAGGAGATGTTGCTTATCGTCTTGCCCTTCTGCCTTTGCTTTGTGAGTTACACGATGTGTTTTATTTAAGGTATGTTCCGAATCCGAGCCATATCCTCGATTATTCGGAGCTATTCGTTGGTACCGACTTGCCATATGAGGAGGAATCTGTATCTATTTTGGACTGAAGTATCACGCCCAAGGTTTTTCACCCCACCCTCTATGGACCAGGGTTTTCCTAGAAGCTTTCAGATTCTTCTAGAATATGGTAGAATGTTATGGAGTCTTCTTGAAGATTCATGAAGTCTCCATAGCCTTCTAGATGTTCTATAGACTTCCTTAGGAAATATCTAGGTCCTAGAATACTCCTTAGAATATTCTGTTTTCAGAAGCTTCAAGTAGGCCCTTTGAGGAATTATAAATTAGTGGGAGGCGCTATCACGACCCACTCCTACTTGATTAGGTAAGACTGCGGGGATGCGTCCAACCTACGCCGCATAATCGGTGGTAATGAGTTGTCTAGACCTCAATAATCATCAAAATGCTCAAATAATCGATTTGCTCATCAAAGTTACTAATCACGTGCCCAATATCAAATCACCATATCATCGCACAATCTACTAATTCGTTATTCACCTTTACATGAAACATCCTGAGACAACTCCAACGAAATAGTAAAGACGACATCCTAAAGCCATCAACATAGGTACAATCATCCATATTATGTACATCATCATCAAAGCTGAAAATAAATCTATACTCGTTAGTCCTAAGTCATCACTGATCTCGACATAGCATCCATGTTGACTACCCCTATCACCTCGTCCTCTAAGCCATAAATGCTATGGTAGAAGTCATCGTCACCTACAACATATCCAGTCAGAAAAGGAGCAAAGTACAACCCTACAAAATGAACATATACAATGTAAAACTGCAATATAACAAAATTGATATGGAATAACATGTGACTGGACAATAGTACAATAACTGAAACAATAAACAATCAATCAATGCAATAGTGAATTAAAATACCAATCTAACATGTGATCGCTGGTAAGCATAATAAGCACAATAGAATACGGTACGGATTAACCACACGTGCACGATGTATGATTAAGCTATCAACAATATTACACTAAGAGGGTTTGATCACATGTATTCCCAACCCAACACACAAACCGATACAATTTTAATACAATTAATGCACAATTGACTCGTGTAAATCAAATGTCCAATATGGAAACAATACAATGCAAAGTTACAAAGTATTGCAATTGTCTCTAAGTCCACCTATAATTGGTTAGGAAAATAGTCACGTTCCAGTCAAAAAAATATTTTCTAGAATATTATAGAAAGTAACTAAATTATTCCTTTATCCAATAATTACTAACTACTAATAATTATCTAAAATTATTACTAATGGCTAATAACTAGGGAAATATTTATTAGCTAAAATATTAAAAAAAACTCTACCAAAATATTTACTAAACAATTATTTAACCAAACACTAAAATATTAAATAATATTTAACTAACTAAATATTGATAAAATACTAATTAAATTATTAACTAGAACATTAATTAAATATTAACAAAACTAAATATAAATATTAATAACTCTTTTCTTTCAGCCCAGCCAGACCCGGCCCAAGTCTTATTTCTATTTTAGGATTTTTTGACTTTCATCCCACTTATTAATATGATTTTGTACTTACATCCCACTTTTTATTTTTTTTAGACTCACATCCTATTTTTCGTCACTTGTAACGCCCCAGTCCCAAAATACGTAGGACTAGGAATGTAGACATGCCAGCTGTACTCATATGAAGTATGCTCCAATATATGGAAACCTCATATGAATACATAAGCTGTAAAATACAGTAGAACCGTAACTAATCTCATCCACACAAAATAATGAAAAAAATGTCATATAATGAGAATAAATTGTCTTGATACAATATGTTGGACGGAGACAAATCCACTACCAACAAGTAAAGGAAAAAGTACATAAGAAAAGAAATGGATTTGGCGAGCAAAGCGAAGACGATCCAAATGCAATCATCCTCGAAGAAATGGCGAGGATCACGGCTAGAGCTAGAACACCTGAGAAAGACAATAGCACACACCTGGAGAGATAACCAGGTCCTCAGAGGGACGTAACAAGACACATAATATCATGCCATATAAACTGAATAAATATTGCTCAAATAAATAAGTAAATCGAATTTATAACATGGTCCAATACGTACCTACTGAACGAGCGTATCATCCCCCCAACCAAACAAGGACAGAAGATGGTAAACTAATTCACGGTAACGTATCTTCCCATGCTATGAATCCAATATGGTATCCGGACCCCAACAAGGTTCAATACCTTCTCATCGAAGTAGTAAGTCACACCTACAACCAAACAAGGACAAGATGTGACGAACTAATCCGCGACAAGTTATTGTTCCAAGTCACGGTCAGATACAAGTACCCAAACCAAAAGTACTCGTACCTAACGGATAAAGGTGCCTAACCGTTCTATGTGATATGTAGTTAAGAACAATCCTTCCTACGCATGGGCCCTGGCTAAATAGGATCGGCGTAGTCTCCCTTGGGCACCAGAGGCCCCATCAGTAAGAGCATGACGTTCCGCAGAATCGTCAGTGGCCGTCAGTAATCATGGGTCATCAACCACGTATTTCCAGCGGAGAGTCCGGGTCACAAGGGAAGTGCATCGAAGCCCATACGCAAAGGAATTGTCCTCCCCGCCCAATGCCTACTGTGTTGTATCCGCAACACAAACCACTATAACCGCTAAGTCAAACTAGCATGCAACTTCTATTAGCGGTTATTCCTATCGCACGGCTTGTACGTACTGGTGGCCAGCCAATCACGCACTTCCGTGTCCTACATGCGACACACAACTTCGTGTTACAACGTGTCAAGGCCAATGAATGCAACACACAAGATGGTCCCTTAAATCTAGGTTTAATTTGTAAAAATAATACACAGCAGGAAATATAAATGAACAGTAAGTTCTAACAGGTTATGCCATGTATCACAGTTTTTGCATAAGGAAAATAAATAATATGGCACGAACTGTGACTTCGATGTAACAACTACACAAGGGGACCTCTGTTGGTGGCCCGGATAGTTCCATTGAGTCCAGAAGGGTCAATTTAGTTAGGGTGGACATAGGGTAGACCAAAATTGGTCGAGGGAATGGGGAAAAAGGATAGTCATTGGCAGAAGGATTATTAAAGGAGTAATTAGATATATATGATTTTGGAAAAAATATTTTATAATACTTCAAATATAATTTATTCGTCAAAATATGCCCTCCAATAAAATACCTAAAAATCGAAAGTCATTTCCGGGCAAAACGCTTAAATTTGTACCTTATATATAAAAACTATATATCATCATTAATATCTTCGACAAATAACTAAAATAAAAATATTTTTATAATTTTGAAAATCTACTTCTTATGATAAAAATATATTTAAGTAAACATTATATAATCCAGGGAAATTATGTTTGGCTTAAACCAATTTGAAAATTACCTAGATAGCTTTACCTCTATACTATACATATAGTTTCGAAAACTAATAATATATAATCTTAAATAGTAACCTTGATAATAATAATAATAATAATAAAATAATAATAACAATAATAATAATAATACTAATAATGATAATGTAAAAGAAGTTGTTGTACTAAAAATAATATTGATAATAATAATAACAAAAATATACTACATCCTACATTAATCTTAATAATAATAATAATAATAACAATGAAATATTAATAATAATAATAATAATAATAATAATAATAATAATCAGAAGAAGACAAAAAAACAAAAAAAAATCACAATGCTGCTCTCTGTAGAAAGAGGAGGAGAGGGAGAGAGGATAGAGAGAGAGCAAGAAAGGAATAGAGGAGAGCGGGAGTGAAGTGAGCGAAGGGACGGTCGACGGAGGGTGTCGTTGCTCACTGGAGGGAACAGAGAGGTACGCGGGTGAGCGGTGGTCCGTCCGGGCGGAGGGTTAGGAGATGGAGGGACGGGCTCGAGCACTGCGGCGGGAAGGAGGGTTTCGCGGTGGCCGATGGCGGAGGCTCTGGCCATGAGGCGACGGATACGGAGTTCTGGTGGGGCGGCGGCCGGAAAGAGGCGGAGGAAGAGGAAGGGCGGTGGCTAGGGCATCGACAAGGGGGCAAGCGCGGTGGGGCGGTCGCCGGGACGGGGAGCGGCGGAGACGGGAGAGGGTTTCGACGGTGGGTTTCCGGTGGTCCGGCGGCGGCGCGCGCGCTCCGGCGGTCTTGGCGCGGGGCGGACGGCTCGGCGCACGGAGGAGGGTTCGACGGCCAGAGACGAGGGAGATCGCGCGTGGAACTATGGGTTTGCCGGCGCGGCGTCTCGCGGTAGAGGCGGCACCGGCGGTCTTCCACCGACGGGCGGTGGTCTAGGGCAAGCCGGAGGAGATCGACGGAGGTAAACTGTGGTTTTTTTTTATTTATATTTCTCTTTTTTGGTGTTGACAGAGAGATTGCATGGTGACGCTGGTGATGGTGGGGGTTTGGTCGGGATCGGAATTTAGGTGATGGTGGTGGTCGGTGTAGCTGGGGTGGTGCCGTTGGGGATTCCCGGTGACAAAGGGGGCGCTGGTCGTGGTGGTGGAGTGGCTGGGTTGGAGGTGGTGGTGACGGTGGCCGGGAAGACTGATGTTTACGGTTACTGTCGGAGAAGGCGGCGAGGTACAAGATGGAGACGGGGACAGGGAACGGTGTCGGGCGCCGGGGAGTGATGGTGTGGCCAGAGGGGTTTGACTGGTGGTCATCGGTGGCGGGATGAACCTGGTGGTCGGGTTGGGTTAGGTTAGGGATAGGTTTAGGAATTAGAATTTATTGTTTTGTCGTGTCGGGGTTGTCGACACGGAAGGAAACACGATGTATATGTAAACAAGATTGGTATAAGAATTTGATGGTGGAACACGGACACGAGGCACGCACCACTGGTTTGTGGAATTTGGTGGATGAATAATGTGGAGGAGTACCTGCCTATTTATAGGATGTGGGAATTCCTAATTAGATAATGATTAGGATTGTTTAAACCCAAATTAGATAAATCATCTATTTAATTAAAATCAATCAAATCAAATCCAATCCAAGTCCAATTAAATCTAGTTTAATTCCCTTAGTTAAAAATCAAATCAATAAATCAAATTTCAATTATTTAACTATTTAAATAAATACATAAATTCAAATCAAGATTTAAATGGCCACAATATCTTCCAAATATATTTTTCAAAATACCAATAATAATAATTTTGAAAATAATAAATATTTTTAAATATCTTTTCGAACAATAAAATATTTATATTAATAAATCTCGAAAATTATACTTTTATTTAAAATAGACACATAAATTACGAAATATATATGCAAAAATATTCTTTACATAATTAGGCTTTCTAGTATACAAAAATATTACTTATTATTAATAATTTTTAGAAACAAAAAGGCCTTTTATAGCAAGAATATTTATATAATATTTTGAAAGTATATAATACAATAGAGAAAAATATTTTTCTAAAATATGTACGCTCGCACATATTCGCACTCGATGAGCAACTACGAAAAATAAAATTTCGTGCGCGACGTACAATACGACTATGCAACGTACAATTCAAAATTTTAAATCGGTACTAAATTTAATAATAAAAAATAGTAGAAATTTAGGGGTTTTACATCCTACCCAACTTAAAAGAATTTCGTCCTCGAAATTAAGAATTAGTAGGGGGTGAGAGGGCACAAGGGGTATCAATGGGGATCCAACGATGACAATGTTTTCGCAAAATCATGTCGTAAGAAATCGCGATCTAGATCGTAGAAAAACAATACGGTATGGTCGTAATCGATAGGAAGGTTTAGAGGAAGCTCTAGTATGACGCTTTCGTCCTCCTAAAATAGGGGGAGACGAAAGCAATAAGGGGTTCAAAGATGACATTTTCGAGTACGAATACGTGATTCAAAGACGACCGAAAAGAATTTCAAAGGAATTGTCAAGGCAGTCGTGGATGGGATTCTAGAGGGCAAGTTTAGCTATGTCTCCATCCACGTAGAACGATAGACAAAAGCGAACCAAAGTGCACTTGGTTGATCAGACCATTATGCACCGGTTCTGATTAGACAATATGTTAGTGAGCGGCCGCTCATTAGCATAAGTTATGAACAAACTCGATAAATAGATGAGTTTGCAAAACTAGATTATAGTTGCAATATTAGTCAAAGTGGTAAAAAAAACATAGGCACGAGATATTTAGATAAAAAGAAGGTAGAATAATTCTAAGTCATACAATTGTCCTATAGTCTTCTTGTCCAAGTCCTTGGTTGGCTAGACGGGTTAGGTCCTCTAGATTTTAGGATCTAAATAGGCTTGCTAATATAGGTCACTAGGTTAAAGGGGTTGCTAGGTCATAAGGTAGTCTACCCAACTTAAAGAATTAAACTAATGGTGTTTGGGACATCTAACTAGTAGGGTCAATTTCTAGCAAGCACGAAGGGAAGATAAGAATAGGGATGGAAGGAAGCAAGCAAGCAAGATGCAATTGATGAGTCAAACGGTAGATAAAATTAAGGAAAGAGGTCAAGTATGTGGATGAGATCCTAGACTTCTAATCCTATACGTAGGCTTGCTTGGTACGGTAAAGTAACCAAACAATTTATCTTGACCTGCATGGGCCACCACAAAAACATGTAACGCCCCAGTCCCAAAATACGTAGGACTAGGAATGTAGACATGCCAGCTGTACTCATACGAAGTATGCTCCAATATATGGAAACCTCATATGATACATAAGCTGTAAAATGCAGTAGAACCGTAACTAATCTCATCCACACAAAATAATAAAAAAATGTCATATAATGAGAATAAATTGTCTTGATATATATGTTAGGCGGAGACAAATCTACTACCAACAAGTAAAGGAAAAAGTACATAAGAAAAGAAATGGATTTGGCGAGCGAAGCGAAGACGATCCAAATGCAATCATCCTCGAAGAAATGGCGAGGATCACGGCTAGAGCTAGAACACCTGCGAAAGACAATAGCACACACTTGGAGAGACAACCAGGTCCTCAGACGGACGTAACAAGACACATAATATCATGCCATATAAACTGAATAAATATTGCTTAAATAAATAAGTAAATCGAATTTATAACATGGTCCAATACGCACCTACTGAACGAACGTACCATTCCCCCAACCAAACAAGGACAGGAGATGGTAAACTAATTCACGGTAACGTATCTTCCCATGCTATGAATCTAATATGGTATCCGGACCCCAACAAGGTTCAATACCTTCTCATCGAAGTAGTAAGTCACACTACAACCAAACAAGGACAAGATGTGACGAACTAATCCGCGACAAGTTATTGTTCCAAGTCACGGTCAGATACAAGTACCCAAACCAAAAGTACTCGTACCTAACGGATAAAGGTGCCTAACCGTTCTATGTGATATGTAGTTAAGAACAATCCTTCCTACGCATGGGCCCTGGCTAAATAGGATCGGCATAGTCCCTTGGGCACCAGAGGCCCCATCAGTAAGAGCATGACGTTCCGCAGAATCGTCAGTGGCCGTCAGTAATCATGGGTCATCAACCCCGTATCTCCAGCGGAGAGTCTGGGTCACAAGGGAAGTGCATCGAAGCCCATACGCTAAGGAATTGTCCTCTCCGCCCAATGCCTACTGTGTTGTCTCCACAACACAAACCACTATAACCGCTAAGTCAAACTAGCATGCAACTTCTATTAGCGGTTATTCCTATCGCACGGCTTGTACGTACTGGTGGCCAGCCAATCACGCACTTTGTGTCCTACATGCGACACAACTTTGTGTTACAACGTGTCAAGGCCAATGAATGCAACACACAAGGTGGTCCCTTAAATCTAGGTTTAATTTGTAAAAATAATACACAGTAGGAAATATAAATGAACAGTAAGTTCTAACAGGTTATGCCATGTATCAGTTTTTGCATAAGGAAAAAAATAATGCACGAAATATGAGCTAAAAATAAGTAAACTGCGAATGGCAAGGTGTCTTGCCTGGTAGAGCGCCTGGTGTGCTGCGATAATCAATGTGGCATGAACTGCGACTTCGATGTAACAATACACAAGGGGACCTCTGTTGGTGGCCCGGATAGTTCCATTGAGTCCAGAAGGGTCAATTTAGTTAGGGTGGACATATGGTAGACCAAAATTGGTCGAGGGAATGGGAAAAAATGATAGTCATTGGCAGAAGGATTATTAAAAGAGTAATTAGTATATATGATTTTGGAAAAAATATTTTATAATACTTCAAATATAATTTATTCGTCAAAATATGCCCTCCAATAAAATACCCAAAAATCGAAAGTCGTTTCAGGGCAAAACGCTTAAGTTTGTACCTTATATATAAAAACTATATATCATCATTAAATCTTCGACAAATAACTAGAATAAAAATATTTTTATAATTTTGAAAATCTACTTCTTATGATAAAATATATTTAAGTAAACATTATAATCTAGGGAAATTATTTTTGGCTTAAACCAATTTGAAAATTACCTAGATAGCTTTACCTCTATATATACATATAGTTTCGAAAACTAATAATCTATAATCTTAAATAGTAACCTTGATAATAATAATAATAATAATAATAATAATAATAATAAAATAATAATAATAATATAATAATAATAATAATACTAATAATGATAATATAAAGAAGTTGTTGTACTAAAAATAATATTGATAATAATAATAACAAAAATATACTACATCCTACATTAATACTAATATAATAATAATTATAATAATAATAATAAAATAAATATTAATAATAATAATAATAATAATAATCAGAATAATAATCAGAAGAAGGCAAAAAAAAAAAAAAAAAATCACAATGCTCTCTGTAGAAAAGAGGAGGAGAGGGAGAGAGGATAGAGAGAGAGCAAGAAAGGAATAGAGGAGAGCGGGAGTGAAGTGAGCGAAGGGGCGGTCGGCGGAGGGTGTCGTTGCACTGGAGGGAACGGAGAGGTACGCGGGGTGAGCGGTGGTCCGTCCGGGCGGAGGGTTAGGAGATGGAGGGACGGGCTCGAGCACTGCGGCGGGGAAGGAGGGTTGCGGTGGCGACGAGGGGAGGCGGAAGGAGGCGAGGCGGCGGATGCGGAGTTCTGGGGGGGCGGCGGCCGGAAAGAGGTGGAGGAAGAGGAAGGGCGGCGGCTAGGGCATCGACAAGGGGGCAAGCGCGGTGGGGCGGTCGCCGGGATGGGGAGCGACGGAGACGGGAGAGGGTTTCGGCGGTGGGTTTCCGGTGGTCGGCGGCGGCGCGGCGCTCGGCGTCTTGGCGCGGGGCGGACGGCTCGGCGCGCGGAGGAGGGTTCGACGGCCAAGACGAGGGAGATTGCGCGTGGAACTATGGGTTGCCGGCGGGCGTCTCGGGTAGAGGCGGCACCGGCGGTCTTCCACCGACGGACGGTGGTCTAGGGCAAGCCGGAGGAGATCGACGGAGGTAAACTGTGGTTTTTTTTATTTTATTTCTCTTTTCTGGTGTTGGAGAGAGAGATTGCATGGTGACGCTGGTGATGGTGGGGGTTTGGTCGGGATCGGAATTTAGGTGATGGTGGTGGTCGGTGTAGCTGGGGTGGTGTCGTTGGGAGATTCCGGTGACAAAGGGGGCGCTGGTCGTGGTGGTGGAGTGGCTGGGTTGTGGCGGTGGTGACGGTGGCCGGGAAGTGATGTTTACGGTTACTGTCGGAGAAGGCGGCGAGGTACAAGATGGAGACGGGGACAGGAACGGTGTCGGGCACGGGGATTGATGTGTGTGGCTAGAGGGGTTTGGCTGGTGGTCATCGGTGGCGGGATGAACCTGGTGGTCGGGTTGGGTTAGGTTAGGGATAGGTTTAGAGATTAGAATTTATTGTTTGTCGTGTCGGGGTTGTCGACACGGAAGGAAACACGATGTATATGTAAACAAGATTGGAATAAGAATTTGATGGTGGAACACGGACACGAGGCATGCACCACTGGTTTGTAGAATTTGGTGGATGAATAATGTGAAGGAGTACCTGCCTATTTATAGGATGTGGGAATTCCCAATTAGATAATGATTAGGATTGTTTAAACCCAAATTAGATAAATCATCTATTTAATTAAAATCAATCAAATCAAATCCAATCCAAGTCCAATTAAATCTAGTTTAATTCCCTTAGTTAAAAATCAAATCAATAAATCAAATTTAAATTATTTAACTATTTAAATAATACATAAATTCAAATCAAGATTTAAATGGCCACAATATCTTCCAAATATATTTTTCAAAATACCAATAATAAAATTTCAAAAATAATAAATATTTTTAAATATCTTTTCGAACAATAAAATATTAATATTAATAAATCTCGAAAATTATACTTTATTTAAAATAGACCAATAAATAATTACGAAATATATATATGCAAAAATATTCTTTACATAATTAGGCTTTTCTAGTATACAAAAATATTACTTATTATTAATAATTTTTAGAAACAAAAAGGCCTTTTATAGCAGAAGATTTATATAATATTTTGAAAGTATATAATACAATAGAGAAAAATGTTTTTCTAAAATATGTACGCTCGCACATATTCGCACTCGACGAGCAACTACGAAAAATAAAATTTCGTGCGCGACGTAATACGACTATGCGACGTACAATTCAAAATTTTAAATCGGTACTAAATTTAATAATAAAAAATAGTAGAAATTTAGGGGTTTTACATCCTACCCAACTTAAAAGAATTTCGTCCTCGAAATTAAGAATTAGTAGGGGGGTGAGAGGGCACAAGGGGGTATCAATGGGGATCCAACGATGACAATGTTTTCGCAAAATCATGTCGTAAGAAATCGCGATCTAGATCGTAGAAAAACAATACGATATGGTCGTAATCGATAGGAAGGTTTAGAGGAAGCTCTAGTATGACGCTTCGTCCTCCAAAGTAGGTGGAGGCGAAAGCAATAAGGGGTTCAAAGATGACATTTCGAGTACGAATACGTGATTCAAAGACGACCGAAAGAATTTCAAAGGAATTGTCAAGGCAGTCGTGGATGGGATTCTAGAAGGCAAGTTTAGCTATATCTCCATCCACGTAGAACGATAGACAAAAGCGAACCAAAGTGCACTTGGTTGATCAGACCATTATGCACCGGTTCTGATTAGACAATATGTTAGTGAGCGGCCGCTCATTAGCATAAGTCATGAACAAACTTGATAAATAGATGAGTTTGCAAAACTAGATTATAGTTGCAATATAGTCAAAGTGGTAAAAAAAACATAGGCACGAGATATTTAGATAAAAGAAGGTAGAATGATTCTAAGTCATACAATTATCCTATAGTCTTCTTGTCAAGTCCTTGGTTGGCTAGACGGGTTAGGTCCTCTAGATTTAGGATCTAAATAGGCTTGCTAATATAGGTCACTAGGTTAAAGGGGTTGCTAGGTCATAAGGTAGTCTACCCAGCTTAAAGAATTAAACTAATGGTGTTTGGGACATCTAACTAGTAGGGTCAATCTCTAGCAAGCACGAAGGGAAGATAAGACTAGGGATGGAAGGAAGGAAGCAAGATGCAATTGATGAGTCAAACGGTAGATAAAATTAAGGAAAGAGGTCAAGTATGTGGATGAGATCCTAGACTTCTAATCCTATACGCAGGCTTGCTTGGTACGGTAAAGTAACCAAACAATTTATCTTGACCTACATGGGCCACCACAAAAACATGTAAGCCCCAGTCCCAAAATACGTAGGACTAGGAATGTAGACATGCCAGCTGTACTCATACGAAGTATGCTCCATATATGGAAACCTCATATGAATACATAAGCTATAAAATACAGTAGAACCGTAACTAATCTCATCCACACAAAATAATAAAAAATGTCATATAATGAGAATAAATTGTCTTGATACAATATGTTGGGCGGAGACAAATCCACTACCAACAAGTAAAGGAAAAAGTACATAAGAAAAGAAATAGATTTGGCGAGCGAAGCGAAGACGATCCAAATGCAATCATCTCGAAGAAATAGCGAGGATCAAGGCTAGAGCTAGAACACCTGCGAAAGATAATAGCACACACTGGAGAGATAACCAGGTCCTCAGAGGGACGTAACAAGACACATAATATCATGCCATATAAACTGAATAAATATTGCTCAAATAAATAAGTAAATCGAATTTATAACATGGTCCAATACGCACCTACTGAACGAGCGTACCATCCCCCCAACCAAACAAGGAAGGAGATGGTAAACTAATTCACGGTAACGTATCTTCCCATGCTATGAATCCAATATGGTATCCGGACCCCAACAAGGTTCAATACCTTCTCATCGAAGTAGTAAGTCACACCTACAACCAAACAAGGACAAGATGTGACGAACTAATCCGCGACAAGTTATTGTTCCAAGTCACGGTCAGATACAAGTACCCAAACCAAAAGTACTCGTACCTAACGGATAAAGGTGTCTAACGTTCTATGTGATATGTAGTTAAGAACAATCCTTCCTACGCATGGGCCCTGGCTAAATAGGATCGGCGTAGTCCCCCTTGGGCACCAGAGGCCCCATCAGTAAGAGCATGAC